>CM062200.1:735000-942500 GCA_031216445.1 Lateolabrax maculatus
CGAGGGAGGCTGATGTTGGCTGATGTTGGCTGATGTTGGTGTCTGTCCAGATGTGTCTCTGCTGAGCTGACATCAGCTGTGCTTCATACGTACCAAACTATCCTTTCCTGAGGAACCACTGAGCTGCTTTACTTGAGTCTTTCTCTACATTCATCCGACAGCTTTAGTTACTCTACAGATTCAGACTTTTACACACAAAACATCTGAAAAAATACATCTGACAGCATCAGCCATTAATCAGTGAGTGGACTGACAGAACATGAAGCTGAACTCTGGTGATGATGGTTGGACTCATTTTTCCTGTAAAATCATTTCCTGGCTGCAGCTTCTCAGATGTGAAGATTTGCTGCTTTTCCTTTGAATGATTTGAATCATGTGAATGTGTTTTAATAATGTTGAGCTTTGGACTGTTGGTTGGACACAACAAGCATTGTGAAGGTGTCACTTTGGGCTCTGGCTCATCGTGACGCCATTTCTCACTATTTTCACTATTGTTACAAAGCAAACGATCAATGGATTAATGGAGAAAATAATCAGCAGATGGATCCAGAATGAAAATAATCATCAGCTGCAGTCCGATACAAAACAATTCAAAATGAGCTCCAACAGTAAAATCCTGCTTTTCCATGAATGATGAGGAATAATAATCTAATGATAGAATATATAATAGTATTTTCTCACTGTGTATTAGTAGTTTTACTGCAGTTAAGCACCTGAATACTTTCTAAGAGTAAATAAACCAATATTCTCAGTTGTCAGTTCTCAGACCAACTGTCCTTTTTTATTTTACAGCATCTGAAGATGAAAAATATTTATGAAGATTCAAACAGACATTTTGTTAAAAGTGAATAATATTTTTTTTCTTTAATTATCTTTTTCTGTGTTTCTAGAATCATTGGAGTCAGATTTGTGCTGTCAGTCATTTGAACGATCAGTTTCTAAACAGGTTTTAATCCCAGAAAATAGTTTCAACAGTCTTTCAGTTATTGATTCTTTATAAATACAAACAGATATAATCCAGATACACGGAACAAATACAGTAGATTTGGTTATATTAATAATACTGACCTTCCTTTTTATACAAAGTTCTGTCATCAAAAAAATAAAACATGTACACCAAATATACATTCTTACACTGGACAGTGCACTGCAGAAAATGCCCCTTTTCAACATCCAGTCTCACTTTCAGCCTGAAAATCTGATGTTCTTTCAAAATAAAAGTTCAACTTTTCTCTCTGGAGACTTTTTTACTTTTTACAGACAAGATGTTGAAAAGATTTGAGTGGAAAAAAATGATTTTTTTAATTCCTCAACTGCAAATTTCCTCACTTTGTTGCAAGAAAACCTTTTTTCTGACTCATTTGGAGTTGAAATGTAAAGTGAGTCCGGTGACTGCGGCGCAGAGTCAGCAGGAGCATTTGCACTCTGATATAATGGGGTACTGAACAGGTATCCAGGCGCATTTCAGACCCCCCTTTTTCTGCAGGCAGCGCCATCGCAGGATCGTAAAATGAGTCGATTTGGCAGGTTTGCAGACCATCCCTTCAGGGACCGAACAAGACCGCTTATTGTAGCAGCTCCCCACCTTCACGTAGCGCGGCCAGAACCTGCTGCCCAGGTCGTTCCATGCGTAAACAACCGGGCAGAGGGCGTAAGACCACAGCCACAGTTGCAGCCTTCTCCGGAGTTTTTTACCCGGCTTCTGCTTCTTGCCGTGCTGGACCTCGAACTCCATGGCCCGGATCTCTTTGGGCATCGCTCCGGAGAGCTTCTGCCGCAGGTCCGCCTCGCCCGCGTCCTCGTTCCCCGCGTACTTGTCCTCCGGCGGGGACACGGACATGAAGTGCGGGTCGAAGTGGCTGCCCAGAGCGCTCCTGAGCTCCGTCTCGTTCAGGTCCTTCTCCTTAGGGTCCAGCACCGGGTCCGGGTCCTCCTTAAGCTCCACTATGGGCAGAGTGTCGCTGGGGATGGGACGGAGGAGAAAGTAGTGTTGGCACATGCCCTCCTCCATCCTGAAGCCCAGGGACAGAACGAGCAGGAACACGGCCAGGAAGGAGCACGAGTTATCCATCTCCTCCGCGCGGCTCCGGGGGGACTGAGGGTTCACACTTAATCCTCCCACAGAGAGGAGAAGGCCCGGGCTTCCCTCGGAGCGTCTGGCTGCAGGGAAGAGATCCAAGTCTGAGCTGAGAGCGCGCAGCAGACACACCGGGGGAGGAACCGCGGCGCGACGCGCTCCAAAACCTGTCAGCGACTTTCAGACAGAGAGGGAGGCCGCAGGAGAGGGGTTTCCCCGCCTAACGTCACAGTCCATGACCCGGGACCCCGCTGGAGAAGAGACGGACTCAGCCCCGAGCCTCCCCGCTCAGCTGGACCCGGTGAGACAGCTCGGCGCGCCGCAGGTCGCTGCTCTCCGACGGCATGTCGCTGCCTCTGGTCCTCCTGCAGCCACACTGAAGGCGGTGATGAACCCCGCTCCCTCTCTGATCATACACAGACCTGCCCTCCATGTTCACCCCCTCCCGCCCCGTGCAAACACTCACCGTTTACGCACAAGCACGCACACATGATGATGGTGATGATGATGATGATCAGGGTTAGTATCAGTACTATCTGTGCTGGTTACAGAGACAGTAGCACAACACATGGACACATGGAGGCTGGTGGCTGGAGGCTGGTGGCTGGTTGCTGGTTGCTGGTCGCTGGTGGCTGGTGGCTGGTTGCTGGTGGCTGGTTGCTGGTGGCTGGTGGCTGGTGGCTGGTTGCTGGTGGCTGGTGGCTGGTGGCTGGTGGCTGGTTGCTGGTGGCTGGTGGCTGGTGGCTGGTTGCTGGTCGCTGGTGGCTGGTGGCTGGTGGCTGGTTGCTGGTTGCTGGTGGCTGGTGGCTGGTGGCTGGTCGCTGGTGGCTGGTGGCTGGTGGCTGGTCGCTGGTGGCTGGTGGCTGGTGGCTGGTCGCTGGTTGCCTCTGTTGTCCACAGCTTCCTTCACAGTTGAGTCACCTGAAGGCAGCAGGTTGATAAATGTTACACACACTGTTCACTGTGTTCATTGAATCACCTGTAAACTACACAGGTGGAGGTGAGGGACCAGCGCTAGAACCGGTTGTAGCAGGGGTGTTGCAGTGTGTGTGCAGTGTGTGTACAGTGTGTGTAGTGTGTGTACAGTGTGTGTAGTGTGTGTACAGTGTGTGTGTAGTGTGTGTACAGTGTGTGTAGTGTGTGTACAGTGTGTGTGTAGTGTGTGTACAGTGTGTGTACAGTGTGTGTGTAGTGTGTGTACTGTGTGTAGTGTGTGTACAGTGTGTGTACAGTGTGTGTAGTGTGTGTACAGTGTGTGTACAGTGTGTGTAGTGTGTGTACAGTGTGTACAGTGTGTGTGTAGTGTGTGTACAGTGTGTGTGTAGTGTGTGTACAGTGTGTACAGTGTGTGTGTAGTGTGTGTGTAGTGTGTGTACAGTGTGTACAGTGTGTGTAGTGTGTGTACAGTGTGTGTGCAGTGTGTGTACAGTGTGTGTGTACAGTGTGTACAGTGTGTACAGTGTGTGTGTAGTGTGTGTACAGTGTGTACAGTGTGTGTAGTGTGTGTACAGTGTGTGTGCAGTGTGTGTACAGTGTGTGTGTAGTGTGTGTACAGTGTGTACAGTGTGTGTGTAGTGTGTGTGTAGTGTGTAGTGTGTGTACAGTGTGTACAGTGTGTGTGTAGTGTGTGTACAGTGTGTACAGTGTGTGTAGTGTGTGTACAGTGTGTGTGCAGTGTGTGTGTAGTGTGTACAGTGTGTGCGCAGTGTGTACAGTGTGTGTAGTGTGTGTGCAGTGTGTACAGTGTGTGTACAGTGTGTACAGTGTGTGTGTAGTGTGTGTACAGTGTGTACAGTGTGTGTAGTGTGTGTACAGTGTGTGTGCAGTGTGTGTGTAGTGTGTGTACAGTGTGTGTACAGTGTGTGTGTAGTGTGTGTACAGTGTGTACAGTGTGTGTAGTGTGTGTAGTGTGTGTGCAGTGTGTACAGTGTGTGTAGTGTGTGTACAGTGTGTGTACAGTGTGTGTGTATAGTGTGTGTACAGTGTGTGTAGTGTGTGTACAGTGTGTGTAGTGTGTGTACAGTGTGTGTGCAGTGTGTACAGTGTGTGTAGTGTGTGTATAGTGTGTGTACAGTGTGTGTAGTGTGTGTATAGTGTGTGTACAGTGTGTGTCGTGTGTGTACAGTGTGTGTCGTGTGTGTACAGTGTGTGTGCAGTGTGTGTGTAGTGTGTGTACAGTGTGTGTGCAGTGTGTACAGTGTGTGTGTAGTGTGTGTACAGTGTGTACAGTGTGTGTAGTGTGTGTAGTGTGTGTGCAGTGTGTACAGTGTGTGTAGTGTGTGTACAGTGTGTGTACAGTGTGTGTGTATAGTGTGTGTACAGTGTGTGTAGTGTGTGTACAGTGTGTGTAGTGTGTGTACAGTGTGTGTGCAGTGTGTACAGTGTGTGTAGTGTGTGTATAGTGTGTGTACAGTGTGTGTAGTGTGTGTATAGTGTGTGTATAGTGTGTGTAGTGTGTGTACAGTGTGTGTGCAGTGGGTCCGGTGCAGCAGCAGAGGTGCAGAGAATCTTCACTGCAGACAGACAAACTGCCAGAGGAGCTTATTCCAAGTCCCTGTGGTTCCAGACTGGAGTTTATTTTATAATCGCTGCCTGTTAGATGCTCCCAGTGTGTTTAGACTGACCCCCCCCCCCCCCCCCCCCCCCCCACACACACACACACACACACACACACACCAAACTGTTGTTTTATGTCTTTTCATAATGTTGAACTCAACAGCAGCATCCTCCTCCTGCTCAGCCAACTGAGGCGTTTAAACGGATCCGTTCAGGATTTCAGCTGCAGGAGAAGGTGACAAGCTCTAAAATAAATCCATGTCAGTCTGACAGTTAAACTTTCAGTCTCAAAATGTGGAAAGTCTTCTACTGAGAGGGAAATAATAAAATCATGTGTGTGAATAAATAAATCAGCATGAAGCTTAAATCATGCACAGTTTTAACTATAGTGGAATGGTCTGTTTTATTTCACAGGCTGACAGTGCTTTCAAGTTCACACCTCAACCAACTGAACCTTTTATTTATGGAAAATTCAATTACGTAAGATTAACTCACGCTGATTCTTTTTCTTTTTCTCAGAGAAATAAATGGTTTTCAGTGTGAATGTGAGGCTGAAGGAGTTGTTCAGGGGGGTTTTGCAGTCTAATTAGAAACAGTCTAATTAGAAAAAGTGCTTTTATAGTAATATGTTCAGTCCAGCAGCCAATAAATGTAGGCTGGAAGCAGATAAAGAGACTTAAATGGCCACAATTCAGAACCGTTGGTATGTTTGCACATGTTGTAAAGGTTAAATTACGAGGCCGATAAAAAACAACTCTTGTCTAAAACACTAATGCAGAAGAAGCCGGGCTGAGATAAAGGGTCGACTGTGCTGGTCTGGACCGCACTGAGACCGGGACAAACAGGCCCTGAATGTGTGGAACTGGTTCCTGTTGGGTTAATGTGTCCACACGGAGCTGTAACACTGCGGTATACAGTGTGACCTGTGACCAGCCGCCGCTTTCTTTACTCTGTAAAGGCAATTAGTGACACGTCCGCCTCTCAGGAAAACACTCTTTATAAAGTCACATCACAGGCTGAGACTGTTCAGCCCCCCCCCCAGAGCCCCCAACACTGTCCCATCAGCTGACACATGGAGACAGGATCATTCAGTTCTGTTCAGCCCTGATTCCTCCACAGCCCAAGTCTGAAGTTTTCATCTCGAATGTTGGTGTCTAAATTTCACCTTGACTTCAGACTTCAAACCCCAGAATAAGTGACTGTTTTTAAGGTGGATAAATGTTTTTAAGGTGGATAAACCTGCTTTCATATTTAGCATTTTACTAATCATTTGTATTATTTCATTATTGTATTTTATTGTATGATATTTTATATAAAATGTAGGCATAAAATATATTAGAAGTTGTATATATGAAGTTTGTTTAAGGATCATTTGATCAAACTGGAGGTTTATTTACAGCTCGTCTGATGTTGTCCCCCCCCCCCATCTGTTGGTGAAAAGGAGTTGTGAGTAATTTTCTGGCCTGCTGATGTGACCGTGTGTGACGGGCGCCGTTAAACTGTCATATCTCTGTGGAGAGGAAGTCAGCGGCTCAGATAAGACTTCCTCTCTCTTTGTAAACCTTTAATCCTTCGCTTCCATATCAGGGTCACAGAGAAGGACCCACTCGGGACTCGTGTTCACGCTGGGTTGGATTTGGAGGCCTCGAGGACTTCCAGGTTCCAGGAAAAGTCACCGCAGGACCACAAACCAAATAAGCACAAACCTTAAAGGTCTTAAAGTTTTGAAGATTTTCATTATATCAAACCCCATTTTTGATCACATTTACGGAAATGTTCATTCTGGGGGTCGGGCCCCAGGAAAGATACGAGACTCCTACTAGCTGGACCTCCAAATGAAGGCGCCCAGGAGGATCCTGATCAGAGGTTGAACCACGTTAGCTGGCTCCTTTCACCGAGCTCCGGGCCCGGACCCCTTATGGAGGAAATTTGTTTTGGTGGCTTCGACCCAAAGCTCAGGGTTCGACTGGCGCATCGAAAGCTTTGCCTTCGTCTCGTCGGTCCAGTATTACTGACTACAGCCGCACCAACCGGCACGTCGGTGTCACGCAAACACCCCGAGATACTTTAACTCTGAACCTGGAGGGACCAGTCCACCGTTTCTGGTCAAGACCATGACCTCAGACCGCCGCAGTGTGTGTTTCCCATCATTACATATTTTGGCCGGTATGATCATGAATCAGGTATGAACTGTGATTCTTTGTGGTATTAAAGAGATAAAGTAACCCGGTGAACCTGCAGAAACTGTGATCGCTGTTCGCCGCTGAATCAGACGGCAGAAAAAACACTTTTGGGGTAAAAACATTACGTCACGTTAAAGTCCAGCGATCACATTCACTTATCATCAAAAGACTCGTGCTGCCATTACCATTTTCCACAGATTCCAGTTTGCCGCTTGAAGACGGACTGTGTGTTTCCACTACAGCAGACACACGTCCACACGCTCCACATCACATTTTCCTTTGATTTTCCAGAACACGGCAGCGATACGGCCCGGCGCAGCGGATCAGTGGCTTTCCAGCCTCTGACGGGACGTCGAGCCGCCTCTGATGTTAGAATACGACGTTAGAGTAATCTTAATAGTGAATCTGAGAGGCCTCCCAGCATGCAACACAAACAGGCGGCCGCTGCCTTCGTGACCCGGCCACATAAACCCTGTTTGTTGTTTATGTAATTCACCCCACGAGCTTTGATGGTGAGACAGCCGGAGCAATTTGGACGCTCCATTAGGGTGAGAAGGCTTCAAGGTGGCAGAGAGAGGTCAACCACACACACACACACACACACACACACACACACACACACACCACACAAACACACACACACACACACACCACACACACACACACACACACACATACACACCACACACACACACACACACACATACACACCACACACACACACCACACATACACACCACACACACACACCACACACACACACACACACACATACACACCACACACACACACACACACACATACACACCACACACACACACCACACATACACACACCACACATACACACACACACACACCACACACACACACCACACATACACACACACACACACCACACACACACCACACACACACACACCACACACACACACCACACACACACACACACACACATACACACCACACACACACACACACACACACACACACCACACACACACACCACACACACACACACACACACACACACACACACATACACACCACACACACACACCACACATACACACACCACACATACACACACACACACACCACACACACACACCACACATACACACACACACACACCACACACACACCACACACACACACACCACACACACACACCACACACACACACACATACACACCACACACACACACCACACATACACACACCACACATACACACACACACACACACCACACACACACACCACACATACACACACACACACACCACACACACACACACACCACACACACACACACACACCACACATACACACACACACCACACAAACACCACACACACACACACACACACCACACACACACACACACCACACACACACACACACACCACACATACACACACACACCACACAAACACCACACACACACACACACACACACCACACACACACACACACCACACATACACACACACACACACACACACCACACAAACACACACACCACACATACACACACACACACACCACACACACACACACCACACATACACACACACACACACACCACACACACACACCACACACACATACACACACACACACACACACACACACCACACACACACACACACACCACACACACACACACACCACACATACACACACACACACACACCACACACACACACACACACACACACCACACACACACACACCACACCACACAAACACACACACACACACACCACACACACACACACACACACCACACCACACAAACACCACACACACACGCCACACACACACACACACACACACCACACAAACACCACACACACACACCACACACACACACACACACACACCACACACACACATACCACACACACATACCACACACACCACACACACCACACAAACACCACACACACACACACACACACACACACACACCACACAAACACCACACACACACACACACACACCACACACACACACACACACACACCACACAAACACCACACACACACACACACACACACCACACACACACACACACACACACACACACCACACACACACCACACACACACACACACACACACATACCACACACACACACACACACCACACATACACACACACACACCACACACACCACACACACATACACACACACACACACCACACACACACACCACACACACACACACACCACACACACACACACCACACACACACACACACACACACACAGAGTTTCTGTCATATTGTTTTTTAGAATGTAACTAAGTACATTTACTGTATTTCTCCTCCTCCTCCTCCTCCTCCTCCTCCTCTTCATCTGTCTGACAGCTTTAGTTCCTCTACAGATGACAGTTTGTCCAGTGAAAACCTCGTATGTCCTCATGTGTTGATGGTGAATGTTGGTGATGAAGTGAAGGATGAAGAGCTCAATAAACTGTTTCAAACCCTCTGGGATCAGCTGGAAACAGCATCGTCACAGAGCTGAGAACAGGCTGTTTGTCTGAGTGTTTACTGCAGCAGGAGGACTTCACTTTGATACTTTAACTACATCAAGCTGATAATACTTTCATACTTTTACTTGAAGCAGGAATAGACAACATCTAACTGATCATTATGAAGTACATGTTGGCTGCAGTTTGATGTCTGTATAATAGACATCAGTGTTAGATTGGTTCCTTCTCAGCCTCACTGTCACTTTGCGGTTCCGTCTGCCGCCGGCGACGATGTCCCGAGACTTACGGCACAAAGGAAGTGCATCAACCATTGTGCAACCAAAGCAGGAAGAGGACAGCGCTTTTGTAACTGTGGAAACTCCACCCGGCGCTGGGTGCATCCGCCTCCACCCGTTGAGTGTAAAATTAGTTTCGGTTCATTTTGAAGCTGCGGAGCGCCAGAGTCCAGGTCATGAAACACTGGAGGAGGTAAAACCAGAGTGAACCTCTTTCTACCTGATCAGTCAGCAGCACGAGCTGCCTGCTGATTAACACCAGCGGATGATTGACTCCAGGTTTCTTCTACAAACTGGGATTCTTCCGGCTCTGAGGGGAACTGAACCCCATTCGGTTGTTTTTGAGACAATAACCGACTAGAAAAACACGCGGGAGGGAAAGTTGTACTTCCAGGCATGTTCAGCTGATAATAGTCACATAGTTGTACTTCAGTAATGTTCAGTGCAGGACCTTTAGTGGAGTATTTCCAGAGTTAGTACTTGACTCTTGGTTGAGAGGCCTGAAAGGTTTTGGACAAACTGTCTTGTTTATCTGATTCTGAGTCACATTTCTCCAACATTTCTCTCTTGTTTGTGAGCTGAATAACTGGATCTGGATCCTCACTGACGGACTCGTTGTGTGCGGAGCCAAGTCCTTCAGCCGGCGAGCAGCGATCCTGTGGCTTGGACCGACGCTCCCAAATGCTTCGAGCGCTCCAGCGGGAAAACTCCCTGCCAGCGGTGGTGTGAGATTCCAGTTGGTTCACACCCTCCCACGCGGCGTCCTCCGACCGCCGCAGCGGCTCGGCCTGCCAGTCAGGCTGCTGCAGATTCCTCCAACACCTCCAGACCGGACCGGCTCACAGGAAGAGAAACCAGAGCCAGAAAACCTCAACTGCTGTCTACTAAGTACATTTACTCAAGTGCTGTACTTCAGTGCACACTGAAGGTTCATGCTTCCACTCCGTTACATTTACCTGCTTTAGTTACTTTACAGATTCAGATCATTAGAACTCAATCTAATCAATAATTATGATGTATTATTACAGATGAAACTAGCAGCTGGATATAAAGTCATTAAATGAGCTTCTCCTTCAGCAGCTGAACACATTCAGGATCAATTATATCACTGATATTAATCTGCATCGTACTTTTACTTTTGATGAAGATACTTTTGTACTTTTACTTAACTTTGAACATAGTATTTCTACACTAAGGTGTTACTATTTTTTCAGAAGTTAAACATGTTCTTCCACCTCAGAGTACAGGTTGTGTTTTTTAAATCTCTTTTTTCTTCTCAAACAAAAATCTCAATATATGTGAAATAAGAGCCAACAGCAGGCAGGAAACATCACAACGCTTCTGATCCCTGAGTCTGACAGCAGGGTTACGTTACCTCTGACTGGCAGAGCTTGACTCACATACCCAGAATGCCACAGATAGGACGAGGAGGCAGTGATGAAAAGTGATTCACAGACACCAGGGAGCCATTTCCACCAGATATAGCTTTACATATTTATTCTCAAGAATATTTCTCTGAACGTCGTCTGGATGACACAAGATCTGAGTATTCAGATCCTTTACTGCAGTAAAAGTACTCATTTCACACTGTAAAAATACTCTGTTCCCAGTCGGGTCGGGTACCAAACTCTGTACTTTTAAGGGAACCGACTGAAATACATCGGTACTACAGAGTATCAATTCACATTAAACAAACTGGCGTTGGCCTGTAGTGCGACATGTGACACACCGGCGTCGGGCAGTGAAATGTGGCGGTTGATCTTGTCCTCTAAGGAGCTCCCCCAGTGGGGGGGTCGCACACATAACACATTGTGAAAACGTCACACCTGTCCCGTTAAGAGCGGAACAACAGTGCCCCCCCCATAGCTTTTATACAGGAGGCGAGGCGGAATAACGGCACTACATTCCCGCCTCGAACAGTAAAAGAACTTGAACTTGTAAAAGAGGCTATTGTGGCTAATGTTCCTGCAGACACGACTCAGGGCTGAAAAAATATTTTTGCTGCCGTTAATGTTGTGCAGAAATATTCCAGAATTGATCATCATGAAACCAACTGGTGATAGAAGACAAACTCGCAGGTTTAAGTGCACAACATCCACATGAGACAAAGTTTATTTCAGCTGTTAAAATACATCCATTCATGTGAGTTCAGAGGTTGCAAAATGCAATAAAACACTGGCGCTGTTTTTTTGTTTTTTCTTACGCAGTCCATAAAAAAACACATATCGTCCTTTTTGCTGCAAAATAAATAAATTCAGAAGTGAAACTGGGTTCATGATGCTGTTCAGGATCAAAGATGGAGATGCAAAAATATACAGATAGAAGGCAGTCGGAGCCTGTTTGTGTCGGAGGTGGATGTGTTCATCAGAAGGCTGAAACATGAAGACAGATATAAATACAACGTGTGACGAGTCATTCAACAGGAGATATCCACTAAAATAACAAGTTAACAAACAGTCTTGTGTGTTTGGAAAAGTAGGACATCCTTTCAGCAACATTTCAGAATAAAAGCCTTTGTTACATAAACAGACTCCAAATCAAACCTCAACTGACAGACGAAGTCCTGATCAAAGTTTGAATCTGAACTGCTGCAACTTTCCTTCGGCTCTGTTATTATTACGCTGCACTCAACAAGTTCATATTTGAGGTCAGTTTTTTCGCGATCAGACACAAAACAAACCAACAGGTTAAACTTCCATGTTCGTGGAAGTCTGAACTCTGGCCTTTATCCACACTCTAATGTCCAGTAAACCAGGGGTGTAAAGATTCGGCAGGCGACAAGCGATCGCAGCGATACTGACGTTACTTTGCAAGATCGACCACATATTTAAAGTCTATTTTATCATTTAATAAAACGTCAAGACTAAATCTGGTGACGCAGTTATAGAGTTCTAGCACTGTAACTTTTAAGGTGGATTGTGAACCTTTAACGGGACAGTATTTGGGCCGTGACTGGTGATGTTTCAGATCTACAGTACAAGGATCAATACCGACCGATCACCTTCACTTTGACCTCCAAATAAACTGCCTGATGGTCTGACTGCTCGTGTTTCTGACCCGCCTCATCACTGATCTCATCAGAGGATGAGAGAGATGTTCAGATATCACTCTTGTGTCTGGGTGTTAACTAAAGACTTCACAGAGGTTAGCTTAGCTTAGCATAAAGACTGGGAGCAGGGGGAAACTGCTAGCATGGCTCATTTGGACCTTTTTGTTTCTGTAGTTTAAACTTAACACAGACCTCGCTAGCTGTTTCCCCCTGCTTTCAGTCACTATGCTAAGCTAGGCTAATCACCTCCGGACTCTCGTCTTTAACGTACAGAAGTGATTTTGAGGTCAATCTTTTCTCTTCACTTCTCTCTCTGAAAGGAAGGAAAACTGCAGCAACGATGTGGACTTCTTCTGTCACTATAACTAGTGCTGCAGATTCTGGGCTACACATTCAAACAAGAACAAACCCAGTAAGTTAATACTTCACACGTCTTTATCACCAACACTTTGAGGACATTAAACTGACCTTTTTACAAGCTGCCACAGTTAATGCCCAATTGCATCAAATATATTCAATTAGCTTTTATTCCATAATTGCTATATGCAAACATTAAAAACGCACCTTTAAAATCCTGTGCATACATGTGAAGAATCTGTGTTCCGACAGCTCTCAGACTCTGACGGGACACAAAGGAACCAGTTTCTGGTTAGAAACGAAACTGAAGATAAAACACAGCAGCAGCCTCTGAGGGAACACAACAGTAGCCGTGGATGGAAATTCAGCACAGCAGCACGACACAAACACCGTCGGGTCCGGCTGCACCGTGAGTCCGAGGGGCAAAGTGCAGGCTGCCCCCCTGACCTGAAACCCCCTGACATCGTCATGCTGAACCAGGAGGAGGCACAGACTGGACACAAAGCTTCAATCCAGGAAAACCGACGGCAACAAACTACTTCATGCCAACAAGATACAGCTCAACATTTCAGGTAAAATATTACATCTTTAATCCGAGACTACAAAAATACTTCATGTTTAAGGTTTCTAGTGGTCTGTGTTTAGTGACTGAGGCAGGTCACGGGTTCGAGACTCCAGGGATGATTATTCTTCTTTAAACTGACCACAGGTTTATTGGACAACAAGAGCTGACGGGAGCAGCTCAGAATAACACAGGAGACCACAAACAGACTGAACTGTACATTCACTTCAAGTAGACGGGGATCCATGCTCTGAAGACGGGAAAACTTCTCCAACAAATCACTTCCAGAGTTTGAGAGAATTTAAGTAAACTGGATAAAAAAAGGTTTGAGTTTCTGTCGAGCCACAATCAATCAAACTACCTTTTTTTTTTTTGGTTGACGTAAAGAGTCAAAGTGTGCAAAGTTCCTGGTCGGAGAAGCAGTGCTTGGTTTGTCGTTGCATTGATTATTTTCTTTGTAACAGTCGATGCCATGGGTTCTGAGGCTTGGCGGAGTTGAACCAGCAACTTTAGTTTACAATCTGTGGAGAGATCTGCTCGTCGCAACAGGCCGGCCAATCGTCACTGTGGTGGAGAGACAGAGACAGACAGAGAGAAAAGAGAGAGAAAGAGAGAGACAGAGAGAAAGACAGACAGAGAGAGAGGACAGAGGTGAACTGGGACTCTTGACCCTGGACCAGAGTTTGCGGTTGTTTTAAAGCTACACTGGGCCGTCGGCAGGCGACCTCCAGCGGCAGCGATACATGATGTATCAGGAGGAAACAGAAAGAGTTCAGAAGGATCTGAAGCTGTATACGGCTGTTAGCTTAGCTTAGCATAAAGACTGGACGCAGGGGGAAACAGCTAGCATGGCCCCCTGCGTCCAGTCTTTATGCTAAGCTAAGCTAATCATATCAATCTTATCCAAACCAACGTGTTTACGAGCCGCGCAGCACAAGATGTGAAACGTTGATTATTGAAATATTGACTGATTGATCCAGATACGGGAGGTTCATTGACAAAACAAACCCAGGTCTTACTGGCTTTCTGCTGAGCTTTCAACCACCATTAGGCGGACTTCATCGGTGGATGCGGTTGGCTTGGTCGTCATGGAAACTGATCCATCTGTTAACAAGTTTCCTGCTTAAATTAAACACGGATGTCACGAACCGTCGCTGAGGAAGACCGTGCAATATGGTTGAAAGCTCCAGAAAGAGGCTGTGAAGTGGACCTGGGTGGTCTTCTTCTGCCCCGTGTAGCTTTAAAGAGCAGACTGAGGACCGACCTGCTGCCTCTACAGCATGCTGCTGAGGATCTCTGACACCTGCGCATTCGTCTGGTCGTCTGAGTCTACTTCCTGGGTGGCGGCTCCCTCCGGCTCCTCCCCTCCAGACTCCACCTGTGCCACGACCACCGACACACCTGCAGCCGTCACCTCCTCCGTCACCTCTTCCTCTTCCTCCTCCTCCTCCTCCCAGCCCCTGCTCTCACGGCCCGGCGACAGCTCCTTACAGGGCTCCACAAAGATCCGCCGGACGTGGGGCCGCGGCTCCCGGTGTCGGCCCTTGCGGGTCTCCAGTACGCAGGAGGCGTGGCTCACGTAGGTGGTGCCCTGGGGGGAGGGCAGGTCCCCGGGCGGAGGCAGGTCTGGATCCAGCTGCTTGGTGTACACGCCCTCAGATAAAGATCCGGTGAGGGTCTCCCCGCTGTGGCCCCTGAGCCAGCGCTGGGGCCCACTGAAGTACTGGCCCCGGTGGCTCCTGGAGAGCAGCTTGCGTTTGGTTGGCGGGTTGGCGAGGGCCCTCAGGGGAGCGATGCCCTCCTGGTGGCTCCTGGACAAGGAGAGGCCCTCCAGGGTCTTGGTGGTGTCTGACAGCCCCGGGGACAGGGGGAGGGACAGGGGCAGGTCTTTGGAGAACCTGGGGGACAGGGGGAGGGACGGGGAGGTGGGGAGGGTCCTACAGAGGGAAGGGGAGAGAGGGAAGTCTTTGGATGGAGAGGGGGAGTGGGGGAGGAGGGGTGAGGAGAGAGGAGCGTCCTTCACCACCGGGGACAGGGGGAGGTCTTTGGGGGGGCAGACGCTGTACCTGAGAGATGGGATCAGAGGATCCATTAGATTTACATTTACACATTTTATTGAACAGCAGCTGACTGACACTCATTTTGTCTGGTGAGCGTTTCGTGTAGTTTCACTTTATTAACGTGAATCTCAAACTAAGTAAACGTGAATTCTGCTTCTCCGGGTCTCCAGAATGAAACTACACCGGAACTCAGAAAGAAAACTTCCCGACAGGATGTTGATCAACCAATCAGCGTGCTTAATGCGCAGGTTCGTAGTACACGTTATTATTGTAGCAGACGTTTACATGCATCTCCAATTACATACAAATATATCTTGTAAATATATCAAATTTATATGAATATAAAATGATCTAATAGTGTGTAAACATTTGAGGCTATGTGAGATAAAAACACAGCTGGCATCACTTATTGATCACATTATGCAAAGTTTGAGCAATCAGTCAAATCCTAAATGAATGACTGGTGACTGTGGCTGTGCTGAAGTCAGTGAAGGCATCACCTGATGGTTTCAAAAGACACGGTTCAAGCTGCTGATAATCACCTGAGCTCGTGGATCTGGAGCACGTCCGGGGCGCTGCCGCCCAGCGAGTGCAAGGCCTGCTGGGATAGATCCTGGTGGGGGGAATAGAGCAGGTCCAGTTCGCGGGGGCTTAAGGCGTCGCTGGAGTCATAGTCGCTGTCCGTTGGCAGAAACACCTCCGAGGGCCCGTCCTCATCCGAGCCGAGTAGAGAGTCTGGTGGCAGACGGACAGACAGAGCGTCAGCGGTAATGTAGTGTCTGTTTAGCGTTTTTCTGTGAGTAAAACCTTTAAACACTCACCACTCATGGCTTTCCTCCTGCGGAGCTCAGGTGAGGGCGAAGGTGTGGGCAGATAGTCCATGGTCGAGGACGTGGAGTCGGTCTTCTGCTGGCCAGAGTCGCTTTCCGGAGCGCTGGCGTCCACCAGACAGGTGATCGGCACGCCACCGCGAGGCTGCTTGTAGCGAGCGTACTGCAGGGCGTCGGTGATCCAGCGGAGATCACGACGCATCTCGTCCAGCTGCTGTCGGAGGACAGACGAAAACAGAGACTCACTCTCCGATGTTATCACTCGATATATTGATCCTAAATCTTGGATCATAAAGCAATCAGAATGTTTCTATGCAGATGACTCGCTGCTGTTTACAGCCGAGCTGATGAGATTCATTATGCATTATCTTTTTTTTAAAAAGTCTTTAATTAATGTTAATCTGTTTGTTTCATGTGTTTTCTTGTTTTATTTGATTGTATTTTGTTTGTTGTATTCTTTTTCATTCTCTTTACTTTTAAATGCTGGATTTTATTTAATTGTTCTGAATTGTATTAATTTAGTTTCTCTAAATTAAAAGACTCTGTAACGTTGTTTTGAAAGTTGCATAAATCAATTTATTATTATTATTTATTTTCAGAGTAAAGCCGCTGGATCAAGTTGTGATCAGGATATTCATCCTGCAGTCAACACGGCCCCGGGGTCGACCAGAACAAGCTGGAGAGTTTATACATCTCATCCGGCTGCAAAACGCTGCTGTGGAGAGGAAAGTGTACCTGGATCTGGCCCGGATACGAGGCGGAACATGGACGATTATTATTATTTGTACTGAGGTATAAATGAGACACCAGCTGTTCCCCCCAAAAGGCCGCACTGAAACGCTCATGTTAAGGTGTGTGTTTGATCTAGAAAGTTTGGCGTGGAGGAAGGCGGGAACGACGTCTGCGAAGCTCCTGACACATTTATGATTAAATGAGAGGGAAATATATCGTGAGTGAATGCGAGTGAGTGGAAATGTGTGTGTGTGTGTGTTTGAAGAGAATAAAGCGTGACAAAACGTTAAGCAGCAATTAGCCGACTGACAGAAAGCAGGAGTGCCCCACACACACACACACACACACACACACACACATAGACACACACACAGCGGGGAGACTGACAGCCGCGATGACTGGTCTGGAAAGAATGCCGAGGCTGCGATGGCAGAGCAAGAGTCTGACGAGAGAAAAACATGAAGGAGATTCCTGCTCGGCCCACAGAGGGAGGCTGCACGTCTCTGTTTACCAACAGCAGCATCAGGAAGCGTTCGTGTTCTCCGACTCATCTTCACGTTATCCACACGTTAACTTCAGGGAGGACTGGTGATATTCAAAGCAGCCGGATGGATCTGCCAACATGTCTGATTATCACAGCCTGATTTATCTTCCTCCTCTGAGGTTAAACTCATCTGTTCAAACAGTCACTACAGCACCACATGTGGATTCATCCGCTGCTGGAAAAAGTCCCCAACAGATGCAGTATTTCCTCATGTTTGTTTGCTAAAACTACAGCGAGCAGCTGATTTAAGCACAAAACTATAAATCTGTGAGGTGTTTCTAAAGATTAACGTCTTCAGGAGGAGCTCTTACAGAGTGCTGCGGGGATGACGTACTTCTGTCGGCCAACCAGGACGTCAGCGTTGCCCTGGTGAGTGTGTTCGCTGTGAGCCTGGTAGTTGTGGAGAGGAGCAGCCACATGTGCAGCGTGCAGACGTTTCCTCCATCAACATGTGGCGAGTCTAAACAAACTGTCCAATTAGACGACATCACGTCATCTTCACACTAACACACTTTCACTGCAAAACACACCCGACACACACACGCGAGCTGTCAGGACCTCCCACATGAGACATGGTGAGGCACTAGTGTGTATGTGTGTATGTGTGTGTGTGTGCGTGTGTTGCTGCAGACCTAGCTTTGAGAGGACAAATTGAGTTTTTGTGAAGCGAAGACATTTTTGGAACGAACTGGACATCCTCATAAAATAGGGACACAGGAAAAGAGAGAGGACTTTTTTGTCTTTTGTGATAATATTTGAGACTTTCTTTTAAAGAGCACCTTTGAGTTAAAAGTGACGGCCTTTAGGAAAGTAATGAAAACCTTTTGTCTGGTCATCACTTCTTCAAAGAGTAGTTTGGGGTCAGTGGACGTATTATGACAATGAGGGTCCTCACAAGTATAGAGGTCCAAACCTATCTGGAGTTGACAGACATGGCCCTTTTCACACACACACACACACACACACACACACACACACACACACTCTCACACACACACACACACACACTCACACTCACTCACACACACACACACACACACACACACACACACACACACACTCTCACACACACACACTCACTCACACACACCCACACACACACACACCCACACACACACACACACACACACACACACACACACACACACACACTCTCACACACACTCACACACACACACACACACACACACACTCACACACACCCACACACACACACACACACACACACACACTCTCACACACACACACACACACACACACACACACACTCACACACACACACACACACACACTCACACACACACACACACACACACACTCACACACACACGTGCTCTGATTGGTATGATTTTTTTCCCCTGACGTTCCTTCTCTCTGAGCAATTTGTGGTCGGGGGGCCACTTTTTTCCAAGCTTTAAAATCGCAGACAGAGAGCGAGACAGATGATCACACACACACACACACACACACACACACACACACACACACACACACACCCCCCAGCGCTGTGATCAGAGAGCACCCTTGTGGTTTTGTGGTCGGCCTCTATTAATGACGACGGCGGCGGCGAGCTCTTCACTGAGACGAGTTCACTTTCATACTTGTTTCATACTTCATACAGAGAGCTGCCGCATCAGGACGTGTCTAACACTAGAAAAACAAGCAGATTAACAGCTGATACTCCACAACACTTTACTGCATCAATAAACGTCCTAAACTGGATTACCAACTCAGCGGTTTTCTCGCCGCCATCACTTCTTTATGTTATTTTTCTCAGAAAAACACAAGAAACTGGATATGAAGTAAAATACAGAAAAAGAGATTTATTTCCTCCAGTAAGAAGCTGACGGTCGTCGGCCTTCACCTGCGTGTTTCTTACCTGGATGTAGTCCAGTATGAGCTGGTGCCTCTGCTTAGCCGTGGCCACCTCGATGTCAGTGATGGCTTCTCGCAGTGCCTGCTGGGTAATGAGGGCGTCCAGGTCCAGGACGGAGGACAGACGGCAGTACAGACTGATGAACTTCTCTTTGTATGTGCAGAAGTGCACTACACAAAGACAACACATACAAATATACTCGTTTATTGGTTGTTTTAGATTGTTAATAAAGCAAAACTTAAACTGAAAACATTAACAACATCCTGCTCAGTTGCTCATATATTCAATTTGAACATTAAACAAAGGTAAAAACAGAAAAAAACAACAAAGTATCTTTTAAACCATATTATGATAAAAACTGGAAGGACTCTGGCACAGGCTCAGCAGCTTATTTGTGTGTTTCTGTTCATGTTTCTCGAGTTCGTCGCCAGAACATCTCGCTCACTGTGAGCTGTGTGATCCGTCTTCCTGCTCAGGAAACAACAACTTTTGGATTTTCGGAGGATAGAAAATCTGGATGAATATCAGTGAAAATTTGGCTCTTTTTCTGGTGAAAAGTGCAAACGATGAGCGTTGGGTCACGTGTTCAGATTCATATCCAACAGATTTGTTGAGTGAGCAGCAGCTGGTGAGGAGGTCAGCATGTGTACAAAGAGAGAGTATTGTGCAGTGTGTATGGGTGTTATTGACACATTCTTGTGTGTGTGTGTGTGTGTGTGTGTGTGTGTGTATGGGGGTCAGCGGAGAGGCCGTCCTGCTGGAGCCTGCAGGCTGATTTAGTGCTTCTCCCTGCAGACGTAGGTGTGTGTGAGTGTGAGTGTGTGTGTGGTAGGACTCTGCTGCAGTAACACAGCTCAGTCTGTCCCTGCTGCATCACTGCTGCATTACTGCACAGCAGAACGCCTTTTAAAGACAAATAATATGACATTTAGGCTTGATTCTAACTGTGTGTGTGTGAGTGTGTGTGGTTACCGAGTTCAAACATCTGCAGAGGGAGGTGGAGGAACCCCGACAGGGGGGTGTAGGGGTTGGACTGTCCGGGGGCGGAGCAAACGTTGTCGGCCGCCGGCAGCAGCAGCAGGAAGGAGACGCCGTGACCGAGCTCCACCACCTCCTGACTGTAGAGACGGAAGTGACGGGCCTGCACACACACACACACACACACACGTACACACGTACACACACGCACACACACAAACACACACCCACACACACAAACACACACACACCACACGCAGACATGAAATAAGCACACAGATTTTTAGGTTATTTTAATCCACCTGCAGGCTGATGGACCTCAACAAGCCTCTGAACCTGTCCTGATGTGACAGAGTGTGTGCCTACCTGTGGCAGAGGTAGGTTGATGTGCTTCAGCAGAGACTTGATCGCCGTCTGCAGCTCGTAGAACAATAAAGGGGCGTGGCTTTCAGGCCTGGGCCCCGCCTCCTCGCCATCCTCCCCGCCGCGGTCCTTCTCCACTGCAGCCGACAGCGTCTGGATCCAGTCCCACTCCTCCCTGAACACCACAGAGCCACGTGGGTTATTGGTCATTAAAGTCTTAAGAGACTTACTGACACGTTTTCATTCCAGTTTGATGTTTCTATCCTGAGAAAGTTTAAGAGTGCAGCCGCTAAACTCTACGACCAATTATTAATATTCATTTGCACGTTAATAATCCCTCTGATCAGGCTGTTAGACGACCTTCATACTGAGCGCTGATTTATTGAACCCCAAACAGACATTGGATAGTTTGATGTACATGCATATTGATATTGTGAGTGTTATTACAGGAACCAGGTGAGTCTGTGACACAGACATCAGACTCATTAATACTGTCGATTCTGTTAAAGGATTTCACTGTTTTCACTTTTTACAGTAACTACAGTCACTACAGAGTTAAAACATTACTAAGTATGTTTTGGGTCATTTTGGCATAAAGAAATATCATCAGCAGCTTCATTATTGCTTTGTCCTCCAACAGAAAGCACTGGGAAGTGTTTCTCTGATCTTTCACACACAACAGAAACGTCTTCCTGACAGGATCAGCTGTGTCTCTACAGGTGGGATCTTTTACCTGTAAAGGCTCCGTTCACACCTTCACCTGTTCCTCTACACGTCTGTGTGTTAAATGGCTTCTCTGTGTCGAGTCAACACCTCGGTCATCTCCGACCAAAACACACAACCAGCTCATTTACACAAACTACACCAAACTACACGACTGCAGAGGATTCGTTATACCGATCCAAACACACACACACACACACACTTTCATGTTTCTCACTTCACACTTTCCAATCTCTGCGAGGTGGGAATGTGGAGCTGTTCAGCATCCAGAAATTCCAGTGATGGAGGCCAGCGAGCAGGAATACTTCTACCTACCCAGAGCTCACAGCCAATCAGATTGGATCTAACACAAAAGACGTGCACAAACCCAGAAATACACACACACACACACACACACACACACGACGTGTAGTGATTGTGTAAGTAATACTGGAAGATTAGTGTCTGTGTGTGCCGACTGACAACATGGGAGAGGTGCAAACAGCTCTCTTTCCACAGGTTTCAGCTCACACTGGAAGATATTTCTTATAGTTTACAGGAGGATAGTAGAGTCAGTGTTCAGTGTGGAGGATCGATCCTTCAGGTGGACTCGTGATAGAGTCCAATATTCTCTCTGTTAGCTCTGTGTTTGGTCTCCACCTCCTCCTGAGGGGAATATCTGCCTCTGTAGCAGCTGAACGCTGCAATATGTTGACCTTCTGCTCTCTGACGGTCTTGTGTTTAGGGGCTTTTTACAGCTTTTTAATGCTCTGAGAGCCGTGAGGGTGAACCAGAACAGATAAACGGGCTGAAAAAGCTGCAGATTGTTGATCCTGACAAACCTGCACTGCTGACCAGAAACATGGATAATATTATATATGTGTGTATATAAAGCAGTGAACATGTTGAACAGAGAACTGCTCCCCCCCCCCCCCCCTCCGAGCTGGAGAACATTGGTTTCTTCTGTCCGTCACGACTCTCTTTCTGCCCATTCAACCACTTCACCTTGAGCTTGTTCTTTATTTATCTTACTGAAAATTATCATTGTTGTTCAGCTGAGACCTTCAGGGTTTCACCGGTTTCATTCTGTTCTCGCTGTGTTCCAGTACAGACTGTGTGTGCGACGTACCTGGAGACGTTGGCGTTGTCTCGTATGCGGCTGTGACAGAGCATGTTGGGGGTCCGCTGGGACACCAGGACTCGGATCTGGTCTACAGAGCTGCTGAGCTTCAGGAAGCCCAGGTAGAGGCCCGGGGCCAGCCGGTGGGTGCTGCGCCGCTGGTACGCCAAGATGTCCTGGAGGACCGAGAACATGTTTCAAACTGCACATTATAGACATCAGCAACCAGCAGCGCGTTTCGGACGTCTTTACTTTTCTAGTTTTTACTTGGTATCAAGGCTTGTTTGTGAATTAGGAAGAGAAATAGAAAGATACACCTCTACCAAAACATACATGACTGATGGGAGACACAAAAACAGAAGACTGGGAACTCCTGTTGGAAGTTCTCACTTTTGGTTTCTTTTCCAAATGAAGGGTTTAGATTGACCCCAGACCCCAGACCCATAGACCCCATGTGGGGATAAGTCAGAGAGGTCGAAGGTTAAATATCAAAATCTGACAGACCCACACCACGAGCTCTGAGGTCTACTGACATGTCTTAGACCGTGAAGCATAATAAGGTTAACCTAGTTTATCTCGGGATGCTGCTCTGGTGGACGGGATCTCACTGCGCCCCCACATATAAGAAAAAGGTGCCCCCTGCGTCCTTCCTCACCTGTATGGTGATGATGAGGATGTCGAGGGCGTACGGCTCTTCGGGTGTGGACAGAGACTTCCTCTGGCTCTGCAGTTTGGTCACCTGCATCCACTTCCCGCTGAACAGCGAGTGCTGGCTCTCCATGTCGCGCACGGTCACCAGCAGCACGTTGCCGTGGCGATCCTTAATGGGCTCGTAGTGGATCCGCCCCAGGTTGTGAGTTCCCAGGAGGCTCTGCAGGAGGAGCGGGACGTAAATATTAACACAATAAGTAAAAATGACGGGATACACAACCGTCAGATTCACTTCAGTGACTCTTGGACTTGGTCGTGTGCGTTTAAACGCCTGTTGGGGTGTTCGAGTGCCGACCTGCAGCTGAGCGGCGGCGGTGAGCATCTTGTGCCGGGCCTGCAGGGTGGAGGACGACGACATGGACACCGACATACTCTGTCTCAGCCACCGGACGTCCTCCCACATACAGGACAGCTGCAGAGACACACAGACAGGACGCGCCATTAAACTGTAGCGCCTCATAAAAACTAAGTGCTTTTATTTTGGCAGCAGCAGCCTGATGCCTGGAGAAGTGAGCAGGTCACCGATTTCAAACACATCTGAACAGATCAAATGACCACTCTGTACCTGATTGCTGCCGGTGAAAACCTTCACAGTTCCACCTTCCAACCATCTGATTTACACGTTGCATCTTATTAGGTGTCCAAATAAAAATGTAAGAAAAGAGTCCTGAATTCACGTTGAGTCCAGTTGTTGGACATTTTTATCTAAACTGCACAAAACTGGTGTCTTCCATGAATGTTTTATTTATTAGAATAAGTGAGAATAACTTCACTACGTCCACTGAGTTCAGTCACTTAGAAAGCTTCTCCAGAGGAAAAGTCCAGAGTTTAGTTCAGAGCTTTATTCTCCCAGAAGAGATGTTCCCATATCATTTATTCCTTCCTGATACCGATTCCAATACCTGAACTTGCCGATAAATAATAAGAAAATGTGATATCGATTCAGTGCATAGATCTTTTTGCAGCATAAAACGTAAAAAACGACAGTTAAAAACAGTTAAAGACATCAGAAGCTGCCGGTTCTATAAAGTCAGAACAGAACATATAAAACGGGTCATGAGATGGAAGGAAAGAAACTGAAGGGATCAGATGAACGAGGAACCACAAGGAGGTTCAGGGTGTATACGATCGCATAAATAAACACTAACTCAGTGAAAGCTGTACCTCTGACCCGACGTCGGGACGTCCCGACATGGATTGAGTCTGCAGCTCACCACCTAGTTTACTGGACACCTTGACTTGGTATTTCACATGTGTAAATGAAATGTGAACAAGCTAATCTGTGAGCACATTCAGCTTCCTGCCTCGTCCGACCCACGAGACACAAGCACACCGAAATAAACCCTCGGTGTGACAAACAACAGCGTTAGAACACGTGCTGTGGGGGTGTTCGGGCGAAAAGGAGGTGTTTAGTTGCTTTTTCACAGTGCTAGCAGGTAGAGGAGGTGTGCTGTACCTTGGTGAACCAGAGGAAGTCCTGCGTGAGGGAGCTGCTGTAGGAGTCGTCCACCTCCACGATGGGGATCTGGTCCTCCGCTGTCACCAGTAAACTGTCTTTGTGGTAGAACACAGCTGCCAGGTAGATCCCCCTGCAGACACGCCAGGTAGGACAGGGTGACACACTGGACATATTACAGTAAACCACGTCTCCAACAAACTCCTCCAAGTAACAAACAGGATGTTTCCTGGTTTCGCTTGTCTCGTCTTCTTCGTCTTTTTGAGTCTAAATCAGTTTACTGAAGTACATTTAGTGCTTTTTGTGTCACTTATTGATGTTAAACTGCTACACGCAGCTTCAGTTTACTTATCGATCTACGACTACCACAGTCATTTATGATTTTAACTTTAACATGTCAACACAAACACAACTCCAAATGTAACCAATTAATTTAGTGACTGCAGCTTCCCTGGCTGATAAACTGAACCCAACCAGTGTGAAACAGACCGAAGATACTAAACCTGTCAGGCCCAATGCTTAGAAACGTGTCATACGTACATATGTATATATCTATATATGGATATAGATATGTGATGCTATTAGACTGTTTCTCAGAATTTAATGAAACTTGAGGGGAAAATAAATGTTTTAAAGGTTAAATGATAATTCTGTTATTCTAAAGTTTTCTTCTTGTCATTAAATCTCCTGTTCAGACTCAAGCCAACATGTTGGTGCGTCTCTCAGTACGGTCTGACTTCCTGTCTGTGGCTCTCAGCTCTGAGCCCATTGGTTCCTTCTGAAGAGGTAAATCTCTAAAAACAATTCAGAAATATCTAGTTTGATGTTTCTATCAGCCGCTCGCTGTAGTTTTGATCAAACAAGGAGGACGAAATAGTGCACTTGTTGGGGACTATTTTCAGCGGCGGATGAATCCACATGTCTTTGGGGCAGCAGGACAGTGTGTGGAGGGTGTGTGTGTTGATGGCGATGAAGGAAGGAAACACAAAAGATCACCAAAGAGTCATAGAAGCTTCAAACCTTTTCAGCGTTTTCACAAACTTGTTGGAGGAGTTGAAGAGGTGCTTCAGACTCCTGGAGACCGACTGCTTCCTGCTCGGGTTCTGGAGCTTCGACGTGTCTGAAGACAAGGGGAGAGAAGAAGAAAAAACAGGTGTCATGAATCGAAGAACTTCTTTCTTCCGTGGCTGGATTTGAAAAGGATGTTTGTTTGTCTGAAGTACCAGAAGCTGAACGTCTGTATCTGCCTGGAATGTAAAAACATTAATTTCCGTTCCTGAATTACTGAAAAAGTTCAGAGTTTGTGGACGGACACAGACTGAGACGCAGCACTGAGCGGCGGCGTGTCCCCGGGGTCACGGGGTCGAGTCACTCTCCCGTGTTGCCGGTCTGACCGGCGTTATCTTATCTGCTCGGCTCGTTCGGCCGTCTCTCTCTCTTCCCTCCAGTCCTCCGTCCGCTCAGCGATGCCAATCTCCAGACCACAGCGCCCTTTACTCCGCCTAATTAGGCATCACATAATTACCGGCCTGTAAACAGACGTCTGACGCTCACAAACAGACGAGGGGAGGAGGAGGAGGAGGAGCAGGAGGAAGAGGAGGTGGAGCAGCAGGAGGAGGAGGAGGAGCAGCAGGAGGAGGAGGAGGAGCAGGAGGAGCAGGTGGAGGAGCAGGATGAGGAGGAGCAGCAGGAGGAGCAGGAGGAGGAGCAGGAGGAAGAGGAGGAGGAGCAGCAGGATGAGGAGGAGCAGCAGGAGGAGGAGGAGGAGGAGCAGGAGGAGCAGGTGGAGGAGGAGGATGAGGAGGATGAGGAGCAGGAGGAAGAGGAGGAGGAGCAGCAGGATGAGGAGGAGCAGCAGGAGGAGCAGGAGGAGGAGGATGAGGATGAGGAGCAGGAGGAGCAGGTGGAGGAGGAGGAGGAGGAGGAGGAGGAGGAGGAGGAGGAGGAGGAGGAGCAGGAGGAAGAGGAGGAGGAGCAGCAGGATGAGGAGGAGCAGCAGGAGGAGGAGCAGGAGGAAGAGGAGGAGGAGCAGCAGGATGAGGAGGAGCAGCAGGAGGAGGAGCAGGAGGAGCAGGTGGAGGAGGAGGAGGAGGAGGAGGAGCAGGAGGAAGAGGAGGAGGAGCAGCAGGATGAGGAGGAGCAGCAGGAGGAGCAGGAGGAGGAGGATGAGGAGGAGGAGGAGGAGCAGCAGGAGGAGGAGGAGGAGGAGGATGAGGAGGAGGAGGAGGAGCAGCAGGAGGAGCAGGAGGAGGAGGATGAGGAGGAGGAGGAGGAGCAGGAGGAGGAGCAGGATGAGGAGGATGAGGAGGAGGAGGACGAGCAGGAGGAGGAGCAGGATGAGGAGGAGGAGCAGGAGGAGGAGCAGGACTGGAACATACAGGAGAACAGGAGTCTGCAGCCATGTTAGCAGCTCTGAGGTTTCTCAGCAGGTTATGAATGAGTTCTTTAATGTGAAGCTGTGAAGATGAATGGACACAGATGATAGTTGTGGGTCTGAAGCTGGAGAACATCAGATATTTATCTGTTTACATTAACTGTCACTTGGAGTAAACAGACTGCGTGTTCATTATGAACTTATATTACTCACTTCTTCATCATCTATAGAAGACAAGGAGACCTCTGTAGTATTTGCTTTAACAGTGACGGCCCTTCATGCAGCAAACATCTCATTTTCTTTCATTTATTAGGAACAAACACCAACTTACAACATATAAAGCAGACGGAAAGACGAAAACTAAAATAAATAAAATACTTTCTAGATGCTGTGAAGGACGTATATGACACAAAGGTAAACGACATGAACTGATTGTAATCGTGAGATGATAGTGTGAGTTTACTGTTTTCTTGGTGTCAGGTTGACTTGTGACAGATTTCTGGTTGTGGTCTGCGACTCTAACGATGTTTGAGTGGTTTGCAGCTTCGGTCTGAATGTGAAACTGGTGCCTGCTTGTTGAAAGTGATCCCGGCTGGTGTCACCCAGCGGCCCGAGAGCATTTTGTCTGCTCTGCTGCTGCTGCACTCACACACTTTCATCTTCCAGAGTCTGTCAGCAAAGCTCCCGGCATCCACAAAAGCTCACGGTAATAATGTTTCTGCAGGACTGACGACTGCAGCCCGACCGCCGGGCGCAGGACGACCTTTAGCTTCCAGCTGCAGCAGCCGAGAGTCTGCAGAGCGTCTGAACGGCGAGACTGTTCACACACACACACACACACACATACACACAGCGGCTTGTTATTTCAGTTACAGGTTGCGGCTGCCACCAGCACTCTCTGGCTTTAAAAAGTCTCTGTGTGTTCGGAGAGCTGGAGGCTAACTGGGTTTGACAAGTGGATAATATGACAAGAAGCGAGCGGCCTACTGTGCAGCGCCGCACGCCACTCTGAGTAAATAAAGAAATGACTTCTGGTTGGAGTGGATTGGAGTTGATTAATGAGGCGACCACCTTTCCATCTCCTGTATGTTCTCATTACTGGAGTTATTACAGTTTGTTATCTCAGGGCTTTCAGCTGTCGCCCGTTCATTCATTACAACAGGTTTAAAATAACAGCTGAAACTCAGGAGGAGTGGAAGGACGAAGGCTAAAATACAGCAGAGAAATCTGTTGATCCACCAAACTGAGCTACAACAAAGTGAAATGTACTAAAGTTAAATAAACACGATGAGTTGTGGAGGTCGGGATGTGAGGCGATGCAAGTTAAAGTACAAACAGCGTCCTGCATCGAGTTTCTTCTCTGTTAGAGTGGTTGAACGACGGTGGTTTAAAGAGAGGAAGAAGAAAACAACGTTGACTGTTGGTAGGAAACAGGAAGTGGACAGCGGTCTCACCTGACTCATAATCACTTCGACCACTAGAGGGCGCCACCGCTGCTTCAACGTAAACGCTGAATCGACTGATGTCTCGTTTGTAAATGTAAACTTCTAAATTAGATCCTGACACCAAACTGTCGGCCTGTTTGTTAGAAAACAGTTTGAGTCTCGTCGTTATAAAAGTCGCAATTACATTTTTGATTTTTGCTATTTTATGATAAGTTAGCTGCCGTCATCTGTTGCCCATAGCAACAGACACACAGACTTTAAATGTGCCGATTGAATGTGATCGAACTGGAGCTTCTGGGTAGACAGAAGAAGAAGAGAAGAAGGAGAGGAGGACCCCACAAAATGTTGGACTGCTCCTTTAAACAGAAGCTGATGACACACACACACACACACACACACACACACACCTCATTAAAGAGCACTGATGGATTTAATTATTCAGCGGGATGGAGAGAAAACAAGGTCCAAACACAAACACACACTCATAAATTAAGAGATCCAGGATGCTAAATGAGCTCTCTGCTCTGTAGTGGCTTTGTACCCACTCAAATTAATTTCACACATTTATTTTTGGCTCTCTGAGAATCAATTGTATAAATACACACACACACACACACACACACACACACACACAGTGGAGATATATTACATGTGCACACACAGCCGGGATAATGACTTATTGAATGTGCACTCAATTCAAACACATATGAATTACTTGAATTACTGTGGTTATTCTGCAGGGAGACCTCCGAACTAGTGGGGGGTTCTCTCACCACACACACACACACGCTGTTTGTGTGTGTGTGTGTGTGTGTGTGTGTGTTGCGATGCTGTGGGTTAAAAACATTTCCAGTGAGCTTCAGTAATCCTGCAGGTTGAAATATTTGCTGATACAGTTTGTTAGTTTGGACTCTTCGGATGTTTCCGACAACATTCAAACTGATTTGGCAAATGTTCTCTGACGAGCAGCTCGCTGTAACGTTCAGGTGTCGTCCTGCACTGAAACATGATGTAGTTTCCTCAGCTGCTCTCTTCAGTGTTTGTTAAGTTCACAAGGTGTCCGGCCGCCTGGACAGGTAGAGATCAGATCAGATATATTCTTCATATTCTCTTTATCCTTTTAACAACATCCATGTTTGCTTTTGGTTTGATTTTCCAAACGTGTTCAGCCTCCGACTCCCAGTTCTTGTACAGAGTAACCATGGTGACGCGATACACGCAGGTGCCACATGTAGACAGAATAATAATCTTAGAATAATAAAAAAAATGGACCTGTACGAGTACATTAGCAAACACCTGTACTCTGCTTTAGATAACTCAGAAGAAGAGGAGCAGGGAAAGAAATAAAAACTAAAAATCCATTTGGCTAGATGAAAGAAAACCTGCAGCCGTGATGTCGATGTGTACTCAGGTGTGGTCAGTGTGTAGCTAAAGGTGCAACAGATTCATTCAGGATATTTTTGGCCAGTTAGGAGAATCGGAAGCTGAAAAACATGAACCTCAGATTGTATCACCATCGTATGAAGTGGCTGCGTCATTTGAATCAATGCTAATATTAAAAATATTGATTAGTGGAGCTTTAATCTGGATGAGATTTACAGCTAACAGAGGGACGTGGCCGGACTCCACCTGAGCTCCAACAACATTACTGCAGTAAGGATTCGTGCAGGTGTGTGTGCGGTCTTCAGACACTCACCTCCGCAGCAGTAGTGGGTGTGAGTCGCTCGGACCTGCTGCAGCAGACGCTCCATGGCCTCGATGTGGCCTCGCCTCCTGGGCTCCCGACTGTCGCTCTCCCTCCAATCTGGAGACACAGCCGGGGGACAAACAGTGAGAAGACGTCCTCACCGACACATTAGATCTAAACAAGCGTCTCTCCATCGCAGCCTTCAGCCGTCTGAGGACGGCTTCAAAGCTTTCTGCTGCTGTTAGTATGCAAGCATCTACCAGATTATCAGAAACTTAAAAACAAAGACTTTTATAGAGAATTTAAACACACAAGCGGATTAAAACCCCCCCAACACAGTCTGACACCAACGATCACCTGATGACCTTCCTTCAGCGCCGCCATGATGCTCACGCTGCTGGTTTTTGGTGAAATGTCTCCCAAACTCTCTGAGGGATTATTTGATTTTCAAGTAATTCCTTCACTCTGTTCCCTGTTTCTGCCTCTTTAAATCACACACCCACACACTTTCTGTGCTCTGCTTCTGACATATGCACACACACACACACACTTCAACACATTCATACAAAGCCAGACAAATGTGTGAAACCAGACACACACACACACACACACACACACACACACACACACACACACACACACACACACAGCTCAAGGCTTCAGTACTTGAATGTGCAGAAAGAAAGAGGGAGTCGTGACGGGGAGATGAAACCATTGTTCCCGACCTGCGACCGACAGAGCCGATGATTCACAGCTGACTCACCGTTTACTACTGACCACAGCAAACTAACCGAGCTCTGTGGGACTCGTTACACTGATCACCAGCAGCAGCACAACAACTGGAACATCTTTTACTCAAGTCACAGCAACAATAGCACCATTTAAAACACTCTTTAGTAAAAGTACTCTCTGCCAGTGTCACATCTAATTATTATCGATGCATCAATAGTTCAGTCAAAGGTGACGTCAGATTACTGTGAGAGAAAAGAATCAGATCTTCCCCTGAAGCTGCAACCAGAGCCTGTTTGGTGTTTTAAAAGCCTTAAAACTTGAAGCGATTACCAAAGTTTTTGCCCATTAATTTGGACAAATCCAAAAAGCATTTCAGCTTTAGTGGACCAACAGGATGACGTGGTTGGTGTCTGATATCTCCGCCTGGCTTCGACAACAGAAGGAGTAAAGAACGATTTATTGACAGAAACGTCAGATTGATTCTCTGAGAAAAGATCATTCTTCTCTGATCAACAGTCTGAGCAGCAGCGATGGCAGTCGGTCTGTAATCTGCTGTGTTGGTGAGATTAACAGGATTGAAAAGAGAACAAAGAGTGTGAGAAGGAACCTACTGGAAGGAGCCGCAGATGGAGGGAGGGAGGAGGCCGGCGGACCCCAGCCCTTCATGTTATACGCCGACACTCGAACATAGTAGAGCCGCCCCTGGAAGGTAGAAACATAGAGACACAGTTCAACATCTGGTTCAACATCTGGTGGCTATTTTGTGTCTTTTTTTTCCATTTTGAGTATCTGCAGCTGTTTTGTGTCTCTTTGTGGTCGTTTTTCGTATCTTTGAGGTTATTTTGAGTCTCTGAGTCTCTTTGTGGCAGCTTTGCGTCTCCTTGTGGTCTGGTTGTGTCTCTTTGTGGTGATTTTGTGTATACCTTAATCTTGGTTTTGCGGCTCTTTGCGGCCATTTTGTGTCTCTTTGTAGTTGGTTGGTGTCTATTTGTGGCGGATTTGCTTCCTTCTGCAGTCATTTTGTAAAGCAGAGCTATTCCCACTAACATTTGAGATGTGCATCTGACTCGGGCTGAAGTCCATTTATTGGCTCGTCTCATTATACGCCCACAGGGTGTCTCGCCCTTTCCATTCAGGCAGCATGTTCTTTTCTAAATGTTTTCAGAGCTGTTATGGAAGTATCTGAAAGCAGGCCGCCGCTCTAAATGGCAAACAGCAGATGCACCACAGTCGGTGAATTTATGTGATGCACAGACTGTATAATGATCGCAGCTTCCACTAAACTGAACACTCTTCAAATGTCACTGATGCCACTCAACAAACACACGACAACAAAGTTAAAGGGAATATGGAAAGACAAGATGAATCCAACAGTTTACCCAAACACAAGGGTTCTTGAATGAAGCAGCCTGTTTGTTTGAACAGAAAGCAGCTGTCATTGGAAAAGTCAATCACACATCACATATTTGCCCCACACGGCTTCATCTACAATCCTGTAAATCCAGTGTGAAGCTCCCTAATTAACAGGCTGAGCCTCGTTTAATATTGTACACAAACAAAATTGCAAAAGCAGTGTTTTAGCTGAGTGTCGGGAGTATCTCTCTGCTTTCGAGGAACGTGTCCTGGAAATGTTCCTCTGAACACGACTGGTGAAAGAACACAATGATTATATGTTGTGAGCGAGAGCGAGAGGAGGAGGGATGCTGCTGTTACCGTGGTGAGGCTGCTGATGATGCACTTGAGGGTCTGCAGATTATCCAACACGATCTCTCCAGCAAGCAGCGAGAAATCCTTCAGGCAGCTCCACTCCACTGCACACACACACACACACACACAGGTTAAACATCCACTGGGCGTCAACAATAAACGTTCGGCTTCTCTTTTCATTACAAATCAATAGTCCCTCCCGAGGAAATTACCATTAACCTTCTTGTCTCTTGGCCTCTCTAATTGTCTTTCCTCTCTGCACGGTGTGTAAAAACCAAACCTACGGACAAAGCACTGACTGTCCTTTGTGATATCCACATTCTCTGGTTTGTTATCCACTGAAGGGAAGATTTTACACCATTCATCCAATAATGCTACGTTTTAAAAGCTCCTTGGGGTGAAGTGTTCATGAAAAGTGGTTTTATTGGTCTACATAATCACTCCAGTGATCCAGGTTAAGTCCTGATGGTTTGACACAGGCAGGAAGTGAAATATTTGTGGTTCACACACCTTCAGAGGGTCTGCAGGATCCACACAAGCTGCCGTACAGACCTTCTCTGAATAAATACAGTCTAAAACTGTAGAAAACTGTTTTGGTGTGTAGGAGTGTGACGGAGGGTGTTTGTACCTCTGTATTTGGTCACCACGGTGGAGTTGAGACACTGCGGCTCCTGGAAGGTGACGGTCAGCGTGGTGCTACTGCTCACGCTCAGACGAACCATGGACGGGGCCTCCGGGGAACCTGAGCAGGGGCACAGAGAGGCTTCAACCAGCACAACAGACAAATGGAAATCCTGAAGAAAAATACACCAGTTCAAGTTCAAGCTGAGCATTATTATAGTAGATTAATGGAGCTGCAAAATAAAAACAGCTAAATGTCTTTAGGACCGGGTGACAAAAGAAAAGAAAAGCTTCTCCTACATGTTCTGCTGTTTTCTTCATCTCCTCAGATACACACTGATCTCTGCTCGTGTATTTTCCATTTTTTCTTCTTTTGTTTATTCCAAATTAAACTCTGTAATGCGTCGCAGAACGTCACACACATGACTTCCTGGACGAGTGGAAAGCTTTCAGGCAGCGGTTGTCTGCTGGACCACTGCTGCTTTATGATCACTTAGTGTTGCAGCAGCAAATCTGAGGTTATTACTGTAAATTACTTTAGCTTCAAATATGAAGCCTCTCGGTGTCATTTTGCCTGAAGGAGCCACTGAATGAAAATCCCTTCTGGGAGGAAACTGTAAGAATCAGTTTAGGGGAGTCACAGAGAGGAAAAGCACTAAACAATACGATGGACTTTTATCTTCAAGTGACAAAATGAAGACGCTAAATCTCCACTTGACACTCTGCTCTGTGGTCATTTTGTGTCTCAGTGGCTGCTGTAAATTTTGCTCTTGTCAAAAAGGATATTTTCTGTCAAGTGAGACAGTGTCGCTCCATCCAGTGAAGACTGGAGTACTGCACCTTTAAAAGTCATTTACACTGATCGAGGCTTTCTGGATAATAACACTCATTTATGGTCACCAAGAGAAAAGAAAGGAAAAAGAAAATGTGTCCTTTGGAAATATCAGTTTGTTGTTTCAGGTTTTCTGACTCATCCTGTTTTTTCTTGTTTTTTTCATTTCTAAAAGAATTCAGTTTTTGTAATGTGTACAACCTGTTTCTGTGACACCTCACCACAACCTTCTTCTCACTATGTAATTTCTTACTTTAGGTCGATATTTAATATTGTTGACTGACCTTTTTGGTTTATCTTATGTTATCTGTTAACTATCTAAAAGACTCTGTTTGACACATGAATCTTACTTGGTGAAAGTCTTAATTATTAAAATCAAATATTTCAGGTTCCTTCTAAATTACAGAATTTAAAATATGTGAAGACGACCATAACATCAACCAGGTATTCTATTAGTCTCTACAAAAATATCATCAGATCATCACACTGAGCTGGAAACTGACTCTGGGCTCTGAAATTAAAACATCTCAATACCATCAGACTGATTGAAGCAGCAGTTTTTTATCAAGTGTAATAAGTGATAATGTGATAAAATATCGGGCAGCAGGATGCACGGAGCTTCAGGTTAGTAATGTGAGAAATCTGTTCATGAGCCCCACTGAGAAACACAACTCCTCTCATGTTTCCTTCATAACCAATAATAATCTCTCACTTCATTACTGTACATACTTCTTATGTAGAGGAAATGTGTTCATCACACACGCCTGTGGACATGGAAACCCTGAATCCCAACAGGGCTTTACTGAAATAATACAATACAATCAAGTTACATTACATTACTGTAACTAAGTACTTTAATCATATACTGCACTTGAGTTTAGTTGTGGAAGTCTGGGATGAATAATACAATATTAATATGACCTAAATGTTACAGCATGCTAATAATGTTCACCATCTCAGGTTATCAGTAAACGCAGAGTCCAGCTGAGGCTGATGGGAATGTCCTAAATTTAAATGTATAATTATTCCTGCACTTTTAACGCGGCTGTAACCTTGTGTCTCTGGTGTCAGGTGGGACTCGACATTTGAGGCACTTCAGGATGGACTGAATGATGGACTCACGCGCGTGCTGGAAGCCCGTCCTCATGCGTTTGTACAGCTTGCTCCTCCACTCCCAGGCTCTCAGCTGTTTGTCCTTGTGGCAGGCCTCCAGCGAGAGGCCGTCCTTTTGCGCCTGAGCCGCCAGGTCGGCCGCCCGCCGCTCGGCCTCCACCACCAGAGAGCTCAGGTGGGCCTCCCGACTCTCCACGCTCACGACTGCAACAGGAAACACAGGGCCAACGGTCATCAAACCTTCATCCACACATCCAGATTGGACCTTTTCAGCTTGTGCATTACCTTCTGTTCATGTCTCACAAACGCTGAAGATCAGAATGTCGATGGATTATTCTGATACAGGTTTGTTCAAGATGTCATTTGTGCACGTGATGAGACAACAAACTGTGGTGCGTCTGTGAAGGTTTCATGGGTGTTGGAGAGTAAACACAAAGGTAAAAAAACACATTCAACACATACAGCTACACGAGGACCACATGTGTCCTCTTTGCTTTCAGACAGGAGCTGGACAGAGAGTTGTGTCTCTTGTTAAAGAGAAAATGAGTTTGTGGAGGAGTCAAAGCTGAAGGTTCAGCTCTTTCAAGGCCAGCAACCGTCTTTTATAACAGATAAAGGAAGATGCTGCAGCAACCACGTGAGAGCTAGGAAATAACAAATCCAGGCCAAAAAGATGGAAACCGTCTCTGGGCATGTGACTATAAAAGGCCCAACACTGGCCGTCGCCTGTCGGAGGCAGAATGAGGAGGAAACACAACACGTCCATCCAGGGTGGATGCTGGAGAAATGTGAAAATAAGATGAAATATTGCAGAAAATGTTCTGTATTAGATCCTTCCTGCTGTCTCACTGTTCCAGATGTTTAATTCAATATCACAGAGAACTAAGAAAAACAGCTACATCTGGAGCCAAACTAATGATTCATCAATTATAAAAAGAGATTAAACGGCTCCACCAGGTAAAGCAAAGGTGGGAAGAAACAAAGTGCACTTTGTTTCTGTATGTACGTTTTTTCAGGTATCCGTACTGTACTTGAGTATTTACTTTTGACTTTGACATTTGAACACAAAAATCTCCTTACTTTAGTTTTAATGCATCGGAGAGGAATTATCGATGGTTTTTATTTTGCATCATTGCTCCACTTTCAGCCTAAACAGACAATAACACGTAGAGAAGAGGATTCCTCGGAGACTCGAACTACAACTACTTTTATGCTTATACTTTTTATACTTAATACTACATTTCAGCGCCTGAAATTTTTTTTTTTTGGACTTGAGTAAAGAACGTCTGGACCTTTGCCACCTCTCCTCAGTGTACCTGGTTCCTCTCCAGACTAAACATCTGAATCTGTAAAGTAACTACAGCTGCCAGATTAATGCAGTGGAGTAACGTAGAGCATTGACTCTGAGGAGGAGGAGAAAGTGGCACGAGAAGTGAAGTACAAGTACCTCGAGTGTTCGGCTCTTCATCGAGCTGAGGAACTGACCCACAGGTCTGAAGTCAGTCTGCCAGACGTTCATTAGAAAACTCTGTGTGTGTTCCTCCACATTTGTCTCAGTAAAACTTGGCTGCCAACTCGCCCGAACACTGCTGCTTTACTGCTCGCTCGCCGCCTCATCCACACACACACACACACACACACACACACACACACACACACACACACACACACACACTCCATCCAGCTCTTCATTTAAGCTGCTGCAGTTGCTTCTCTTGTCTTTGAGCTGTTTGGATAATGGTTTGTCTAATTAGAGACTGTAATTATCTGTAGTGACACAGGTGTTGGCGTCCGCTGCTGGACGGAGATAATGAGTGCGTGGAAACGGAGACGCTTTAAATCAGTGTAATTCTCTGCAGAGATGCATGTTGAATGGAGCTGAGTGTGATAAGATTGTTGCCAAGCGATCGGGGCTCCGTCTAAAGACCACGGAGGGATTAGGCTTCTTTAGTTGATTTAACTGCACAAAACCGACAACAAAAAGAAACCGTAAAACACTACAGGAAACAAAGAGGAAGTCCAACAGAAACACAGACGTTAACATATCAGCAGTTTGGAGTTGATATGTTGAACCGATTGGAGCTGAAGCAGTGACGAAGCAGCATGATCCTCTGGAGGGCAACGCCTCCTCTTCAGCTGCTGAATGCTGCACTTTGTTCACCAGCTGCTCTCTGACCCTGATGAGAGCCCGGAGACTGAACCATAACAGAACGCAGAAAAACAAAACGCTGAAACATTCCTTATAGAAAAGTACTGATTATAGCAGCTTTACAGTCGAGTTACATCTCAACTTTACTATAGTAAAACGCTCCTTCATATTTGATCTCCTCCACCGGGAGAGGTCTGGTGATCCCGATCCTCTCCGTCCGCCGGTTGCTGTTGGAAACGGTGGAGGTGTCATTTCCTGCCCGGCTAGCTGCTAACGGCTGCTAATTGAAAAGGTTGTAAAGGCGTCCGTATCTGAGGAGGACGCTGTCCGACCCGAGGGTCCAAATATAGACCGACCAGTCCCCAGGGGCCCCCGGGGGCCTCCAGGGGCCTCGTAAAGTAACACACAGGCAGCGTCGGTGAACTCAGGGAGGCACATTAACACACACACACACACGCTACGTTACGGGGAATCCAATCAGACAAACGTTAGTCCCTCCACAGTACTAATGTGTCTCTCTGTTGTATCTGATCATCATTAAAGTCTTATTGATGTTAAGAGAACATGAACTCTGCTGGAGTATTTTCCACTGGGTTTATATCACAGTTATAGTTCCTGTACAGGTGAAGATATTACAGATAAAACACATTAAAATAACACTTTTCAGTGTTTAAAGTAGTGCATCCACCTCATTAATCAGTAATAATAATCCAATAACATGTGATAATGTAACGCTGACATCTGCTTAATAAGTACTTTTACTTTTGGTGCTGAATAAAACATGTTTTCACACAGTTGTTTTACTGCTTCTCCTGAACCAGACGTCCACACACACTGGTTTACTTTTACTTCAGTAAAAACATGGGGGCAGGACTTTTAGTTGTAATGGAGATTTTTACCTTGTAACCACACACGCACACACACACACACACACGCACACACACACACGCACACACACACACACGCACACGCACACACACACACACACACGCACACACACACACACACGCACACACACACACGCACACACACACACACTTGCTCTGGGCTGTCAGGCCTGGGCTGACTGATTTACTTGGCACTTGAGGAATGACATAAACAGAGAGCAGCAGGCCCCAGGAGGGAAAACAGCGGCACTGTTTACTCTGTGTTTGTTTACAAGGATGGGATTGTACCGCCGCCCAGAGTCCAGGCCGCTGTTTGGAGAGCCCTCGCCGCTGCGCCCCCTCTCCCGCCCCCCCGGCACAATAAATCACTTAGCTGTAATTGCCCCGGCGTTACATGCATCATTGGAACAGTTAAACCATTAAACGACAAACCTCGTTAAAGCTGTCCAGTGGGGAGTCACGCAGGAGGCCCGGCTCGCTGTAAAGTGGCCACTGTTAAACCCCCCCGCCACAACACACACACACACACACACACACACACACACACAGCCAGACAGTGGGGGCTAATGGGGGCTTCAGTAGGGAGGTAAGAACCACCTGTCTTTGGAGGGTTTATGGAGGACAACATGGGGACTGATGGAGGGGAAAACTGTGTGTGTGTGTGCATGTGTGTGTGTGGGCAGAAGGGGGGGGGGGGGGGGGGGGGGAGAGGAGGAGGGGGAGGGGGAGGGGAAGAGGAGGAGGGGGATAGCGGGCTCATTCAGGTCCAGGTAGAGGAGATCCAGACTGGGCAGCAGACACAAACACAGGCCCTGTCTGATCCACAGCATCACACACACACACACACACACACACACAGTTAGTCAGTGTGTGTGTGTGTGTGTGTGTGTGTGTGTGTGTCTGTGAGAGTGTGTGGTTATTATCTCGCTGTGTGTGTAGACGAACAGCGAGCTCAACACACTCAAGTGTATTTGGGGGTTTTAATGGTGGATTTCTGAAGGTGGTTAAAGCGAGCTGAGTTTACGTAGGCGCTCGTATGAATCACTGACGCAGGACTTTGACCCCGGAGGCGGCTGTTCGAGTCCTGCGAGAAACCAAAAGTCAACGTTGTGTTATTTTAACTTACGTTTGAACTCACGCACATTAGTCAGGTTTTAACCCAAACCACGTAACCGAACAGACGAAGGTCCTGTACGGCGCCCACTGGAGTCACTCACAGTTTTACGTGTCGGCTGTGGTGTTGTTACGTCGGTAACTATGGTTCTAAAACAGGAAGTCATGTGGCTCTTTAACCTCAGACTGTTTCCTGACAGAAGAAAAATAAAGAACGTGTGTTTTCTTCTATTTTCAGTCGTCTCGGACTTATCCAGCCCCCCCCAATTCATCCCTGCAGGTCTCACAGTTGACTTTCACATCAGCGTCACCATGACAACCAGCAGTAAGGAGACCATCGCTCCGGTCTGATCGGTTGTAAATCAGATATTCGGACTGAAAGGTCAGGCTGGACAGGACCCCCCCCCCCCCCCCGTACTCACAGTGTGGACTCTCCTTGCCGCCGGCCTTCAACAGCAGTTTGGCGATGGGCGTGTTGTTGGTCATGATGGCAATGTCCAGCGGCGTCAGGCCCTGGCTGTTGGGGGTGTTCAGGTCCAGCTCCTCTGCTGAGAACTGGTAGAGGAGAATCTGCACCGTGTCCAGGTCCTGCTGCTCCACCGCCTCGAAGATGCAGTCGCTGCCCTGCATGGTCTGGAGGGAGAACAGTCACATGACTTCGTGACACAAACAGCCGTGGGACGGGAAGACGTAGACAAGACGAGAGGTCACTGCGTTTAATTGTGGAACTCAAACACAACACACCTCTGTTTTGACAGCTCACGATCAGCGGAAGGATCTGATACTAGGTCTAATATTTTGAATTGGTGCTAAAATCGTAGCTTGAATTCAGCTATCAAGGAAGCGGTCGGTGCAACGCCGTGCACGGGACATGTTAGTAACCATGGCAACACGCATCAGCAGACCGCAGGATTTTCTCTGATCAATCACTAAAAGCAGAGCTGTGTTGTGTATCTTACTGCACTTTGCGATATTCCAGTCAATACTTTGCACTAAACTGTCCAGCTGTTTTCTTCAGATTTTACATATTTTCCTTTAATATTTATAATATTTTTTTATATTTTATTTTAAATCTTTTATTTTACACTTTTTATATTTCTATATTTTATATTTTTTATATTTATATATCATATATTATGCTTATTGTTTCCCCAATATTCCAAGACAAACTCCTTGTATGTGAAAGCCGGCCGGATCTAAAAGAAGTGAACTCCAGGAGACCGAAAATATTCACGAGCGTCACCCTCACAGGCCGAGGAGAGTCCGTGTAACGGTGAACAGATTCTGCAGCAGCAGCGCCCCCTGCTGGCTGAAAACCTCCCAGCCTGATGACCTGCTGTCAGTTGTTGATCCAGACGGAAGACGCCAACAACAGAACGTTAAGTTGAGACGAGACGGGTTTGTAGTTTGAATCATTTGAAAATATATTTCTTGTAAATGTTTCTACTTTATGTTTCTTGACCTCTGCAGTATTTGTTTACTCTTTTCTCTTAATGTCTCTATGTTTATGCACAGAAATACGAAGGCCAAGTCCTTGTATGTAAAAACCTGCTTGGCGATGATTGTATGTTATGAATATAATTATGAGCCCTCTGGTCTTCCATAGACTTGTTTTCTCCCTCCCTCTCTTCCTCCCACTCTCTCTCATATTTCCCTCCTCACCCTCCTCCTCCTCCGTCTGCCTCTTTCTTTCATGTCTGCTGTTGTGGCTGGTCTGTAAATGTCAGCAGGCTGGCAGACGTGCACACACATACACACACACATACACACACAGTAGGACCTGTAACAACCGTCACACTTGATGAATCTCAGCGACCAAATGTTTCGCAGGGCAGCAGGAAGGACGCGATGATGGCAGCACAGAGAGAGGGAGAAGAGGTGATGAAGAGTGAAAGTGCTCCAAATGTTCTCTAGTGACACCGGCCATCGCAGCCCCCCCACACGCCCCCCTCTACACTGCACTGATGAAGTGTTTGTGATGGATCAGCTGGAAGGAAACCGCTGCCCAGTGGCAGAACCCGAGCAGACGGGGAGTCTGGTGTCATGATGTAACCGCGAGAAATGTGAAGCCGCTTGAGGCAGCTGCTCGGAGATCGAATCAGAGATGTGACAGATGAAGGGCCGAGGAGTTCAGGCTCTGAAGACGTCGCTGTTAACAGAATAAGTGAAACGCTAAACGAGATCTTCATTGATCCTTGTGTCTCAGACACTCGCAGCCGACAGGGTTTCCCCTCCTCGTCTGAAGTGGATATTAGACGTGTTTTCAGTCTGAAATAAGCAGCATGAATCATAGAGACATGCAGATGACTAACACAACCGGTACCAGACAACAGCCTATACACTACAGCAAGCCGGTTCATTATGTTCAATTCTTACATTAATCAGTTAAATACAGTTCAACTGTTGAGTTTTTTAGGTTGGAAATCAGGAGTTGGTCAATGTCTTTTAATCTGTAGTAAACGGAGTATCTTTGGGTTTTGGACTGTTGGTCAGACAGAATAAGGAATTGAGATTAAATGTCACTAATTTCTGACATTTTAAGCCCGAATGATTAACTGATAAATCAAATCCTTATCAGATTAATTGGAAATGAAAGTAATCTTTACTTGCAGCAGGAAGTGGACACTTTGTGTTGTGTTCACCTTTGTTTTCTCTTCCAGCTAAGCTTGTCTATCCCGGACCTGGTCTAACCTGCATTATGATTCAAACACAAATTAATTTCTTTTAACAGTCCGGCTCCTCTTCCTCTCCCGCAGACTCACCGAGGCTTTGCGGAGGCGGTCGGTCTTGCCAAAGAAGTAGGCATCTTCGAAGGAGGAGGTGCTTCCTCGCAGCTTCTCCGACAGGTTCCGGTAGAGGCGCTTGGCGGCGCTGGGGGAGGCCGGCCCGCCGGGGCACTTCCTGGTCTGGGACAACTGCAGGTTCTGCATCTGCTGGCTCATAACACCCGGGAGGCGTCTGCCGGGATGGAGGGAGAGGAGGAAAGAGAACAGTCAGTTAAAAGACAAGCAGAGAGAAAAGGAGGATGGGGGAACTGCTCCATCATCAATCAGCTGCTGCTCCACACAGCTGACACTAACAACCCTAAAACAGCATAAGAATAACCAACATACAGTGTTTAAGCTTCTCTTCTTCGCTTCTTCTCTTATTTCTAGCTGTTACTTCACTGTTGAAAACAGTGTCACACGTTCATCTTCTGAACTGTCAGGTAACGCTGTGCTCGCATTTGGCCAAAGATCCAAAGTTCACATTGGCTTTATTACAAAGGACACTGGCTGGGAACATATGGACTGTCCCACAACAGAGAGGACATGTTGATGACATACTAACGTCCTGGAGGAAATCCTCATCGCTCAGACAGATCACTTCCTGAACAGGTCACCACCTGTATTTGCTTTGAATTTGTGCTAAAATCGGCTATCACAAGAGTGAGACTAAAACTAAGACCAGCTTAGAAGAACCATAGGAAACAGACAAACACACCAACTGTACAAGGTTGGGTGTGTTAGGTGGGGTTCAGGTGTACTGGGGGGAGACACTGGGTCAGACCCAGGTCATATATCCAGAGTAGTGGTTAATCAGCTGTAGGAGACGGTCGTGGTTGGAGAAAAGGATGGACGGACATTATCCAGCCTCGACTGATTCAAAGGGTTTCAACATGTAGAGAATCAGAAAACAACCATTAGCTTCATGATTTGTCAGCGTGGCCGTCCCTCGGTGGCCTTCAGTCCTCACACTGTCAAAAAAGATTGCTTCAGTTTTTCCTCCAGCGCCTAAACGCCCCCCCCTCCCCCAGCACTTGCACATTCTCCACTTTACGCTTGGACAAATTCAACATGTCACCGAAATGACAAGACTGTCAAAAGCGGCTTCTGTGGGGGTTTTGATGAAGGGAGGCAGTGGCTTGATAACAGGGACGTACAGGATCGAGACAAAAAGTCCATGAGCTGCTAGAGAGCAAAAAGAAGCTTTGTCCTGGTGGTCTGCTCCCTCAGTGAGGCAGTCCCGTTGATTTAAAGTGCAGTCTTCAGGACCTGTCCAGCAGGGCGAATTATCTCCTTTTCCAGCTTTTGAGTGATCGTCTCCTGAGCCTCTTCATGTGGCCGTGGTGGGATGTGCAGCACAGTCAGTGAGGCCACCGTCAGTAGACTCTCTAGCACACCAGTCCTTTTATTTGTAGAAAATGCTCCTGCCTGTTCATATGCTCCAGAAAAGCAGGATGGGGTTCAGTGGACCTTGTCTGGCCACTGGTACGAGACAGGAGGTTTTTAACTGCTAGTTGTGCCAGTGTTTCCTGATCCAAACAGCCAGAAATGACAATCTGCTGGCTGGTTTTGTACCATGTGAACCAGAGGTAGAAACACTCCGTACATGAGGCCTTATTCTCTGCAGCAAAATACAAGCACCTCAGTGATTATCACATGCAACCGTCTACACACACGCCTCCTTCACACACTCATTATCTAAATCCCTTGTGAAGCAGCTGCCGACACTTTTTCAACAGGAAACACACCTGCAGTGTCTCGTCAGATGAAAATTGTTGCTTGACCTGATTGTTCTGCCCGGCAGGACTTCACAGAGTCAACACATTGCTGCTGATTGGCTCACTTGCTCCCCGTTAATGTCACCATATCAAAGTCCAAGCGGGGGGCTCGGTGGCCCTTCATCAAACCTGAATCCAGCTTTAAATCTGCTTGGAAATGGAATCAAAATAGTGATGACGATTCTTTGGCACAGCTGGTAACGGCCCATATTTAATGTTCACACAGAGATAAAAGGGTCAGTGGAATTACTGAATTATAGAGAATCACTGAAACAGGAAAGAAAAGGCTTCACCTTTAAAACATGTCGAGCTTCTGGGGAAAACTACAGGAATTTGAATCTTTCAAACTGAGAATCACTTTGTGCTGAATTGATCCTTCACGCTCCTGTTTCACGTCTCGTTGCTTTGCAGGAGTCGCTTGGCTCACTGTGCATATTATGATGCAAACCTTCATGTCTTTCCACAACAAGTGACTGCAGGTCAGACTTGGTATCTTTATACGTTAAAAGCGTGTTTACTTGCTCATTTTCAGTGTTTTAATGCGTTAAAGTGGAAGAAACTTTTCTGTTGTATTTATATCCGACACCACTGCACTGCAGCTTCTTTCTCTATTCAAACTAGTTCTTCTCTGTTATTCTTTTAACATATTTGACCACCGAATGTTAAAGAACCAGAGAACCATTAAAGACGTTGTATCAGGGGTCTCTTCAGCCTCAAAAGACTCAGGGTCAATGTGCTGTGAGGTAGGGCCTTGCAGCGCCAGCCAATGACATGGAGGCTTGATACAATCAGAATTAGACGTATTAACTGCTCATCATGTTTCAGCCTGTTAAAGGCCTGAAGATCCATCTTGTTCATGGAGTCCTGTGTTTCTCTGAGTCTGGCTCCTGTCTTCTGTGCACCAATCAGGACTGAAGCAGAATCTGCTGACAGTTGTTGGATCTTTGCTCATGTTGGCAGATCGCTGTCAATCAGAGCCAATCAAACTGCGCCCACACAGTCCTGGTGAAGCAGAGCAGCTTCATGTCTGACAATAACTAACACTTACTGCTCATTTATTCTTCAATATTGAATGTTACAGAGAAATGTTATTCAGCACCACAGCCTGGCAGGTAAAGACGTAACGGTGGCTCACCTGAAGGCTCGATACCTGTTCACAGCAGCAGCTTCATGTGAGAATACCAGCAGCCAGACGCAGGTCCTAAATAACAGGCTGATAGACGGAAACAGCCTGAATCCATCCTGTGGTTTACAACTGAGGCACCTTGGACAATTATCTGTGTGTGTGTGTGTAGAAAATCTTTGCTAATTAGGCTAGTTAACATAATTGTGTTCAGCCGACAAATTGATCCAAATATCAATCCTCCAACCTGATGGCCCAGCCCTGGGGCTCAGAGTTTACTGAGACATGATCCCTTGAACACTAACTCATTAACACCCTGTGAACCTGCACAAAGGGAATGAAAAGATCCCGTCATTATTAAATCCTTCATTAATGAATCCATTAAACAGCTCTGATGTTAAATGGAACCATTCAAAGGTTTTACTGCAGAGATAATCTGGATTTAATGGAGGATTTAAGACCAAACTGAAGGATTTCTTCAAGTCGATCTTATTAGAAAACTCACATACAGCTACTGTATGAATCCTGTGTGTGTGTAGTGTGGTATGTGTGTGTGTGTGGTGTGTGTGTGTGTGTGTGTGTGGTGTGTGTGGTGTGTGTGGTGTGTGGTATGTGTGTGTGGTATGTATGTGTGTGTGGTGTGTGTGTGCGTTGTGTGTTGTGTGTGTGGTATGTGTGTGTGTATGTTGTGTGTGTGTGTGTGTGTGGTATGTGTGTGTGTGTGTGTGTGTGTGTGTCTCACACAGGCAGGTACAGCACAGTTTGTACCTCAGAGAACAATGAAAACAAACAGAAGAGCCATGAGACTGCTGATGTTCACCCCCCCCTTAAAGGGTCACTCTGCCAAATACTCACATCAGCATCAGCATCAGCATCAGCCAGCAGCCTGTGCTACATCTGCATGTATCGCTTCATATTCTGCTCTGTTGTTTATCTCGTTGCGTCCCAACTCTTTACCTCTTTAACAAAGAAACACGGAGGAGAGTGAACGACACAGAAGAAGTCTGACTCGGACCAGAACACTGTACTTACTACTAATACCAACCTCTTTTACTGTTTACCTTTTTATATTTTAAACATTCATATTTTACATTTTGTTACATGCTAAATTAAAATGTGCACAAAGTTTCTACATAAAAGGAGACAAATAACCGAATATGAGTAAGCACTTTTTTTTCTTTGTGAAGTTACAGCAGAGCTACTGAACAGTGTCGTTATCTGGATATGAGATTTACTTCAGGTCAACAGGTTAACCGCTGTTCAAGGTGTATTAATCTGCAGGTAACCATGGCAACAGCACTGAGGCTTCAGGTTCTGCCAACAGCTAACTGACGAGTGCTACTAACCAATGGGTTAAACTTTACCTTATCTATCTTCCTCTGGTATTTCCTGTAGCCAGCTGTTTATATAATGATCGAACTGCTGCCATGCTTGCAGCGGGACACATCTTTTACACAGTTGTTAATATCCTGAATAATAAACCAAGAATAACATGTTCCCTTTTTCTTCCTGACAGTAGAACTATGTCGTCCATGTTGGTGTTTCCCTCCGACTCCCTGGCCATCAGATCGCCGATTGGACACGATTGGACGATATAAAAAATAGAAACGATCGCCTGTCCCTACCCATGAGCCTCGGCTGCCGTTGCTGTGGCGAAGAAGCGTCGTCAGAGCTTAAGGGAACTCGCTGCTGAATTCACCCAAAATGAAACCAATTCAAACTGCTGGATGTTTTATCAGGTTTCTCCACAGCTCAGTGATTGGCTGTTTGTTACTGAAATGCACCTTGGGAAATGCAGTTGACTTCTATCCTTCATTGTTTGACACTGTCTATCATTTTATCTGTGATTCTGGTCGTTGAAATCTGCTGAAAGCTGAAGTCTGAGATCATCCATTATTTCCATACAGCAGGACACCTCTCAGCATAGCCAGGTGCAGGTGTGTGTGTGTGTGTGTGTGTGTGTGTGTCCTCACCTGTCCAGGCTGAGTGAGGTTCGGGGGATTCCCGTGTAAAACAGGGGCTTCAGGTCTTTGATCAGAGCATCTCCTGCCGGCCTCTGGTTCCACCTCTGGGCCAACCGAGAGATTTTACTGTCTGACCTGACCCACACACACACACACACACACACACACACACACAGTGACACACACATACACACACAGTGACACACACACACACACACACAGAAGGAGAAGAGAGGGATGGATGAGAACCGGAGATCAATAAATCCACAGCAGTCGTCCTCAGCAGGTGTTTCCAAGTGAAATGACAGCAGAACAGGAAACAGATGTTCAGAAAGTTCTCACACCACCCGCCTGCCTCCCTCCTCGTGCTCACGGTCCAAAAATCCAACGCTCACTACAATAATGAGAATACGCAGCCTGATATGTGAATGTCTTGTTTGGCGTTTCTTCAGAACAGCCTCCTCCACGCTCCGTCAGAGTGGAGCTTCACAGAACCCGTCATGGTGTTACAGCACTGCTGCGGGAGGCTTTTCCAAGAGGAACGACAGGGAGCGACAGACTCCACTGCAGTCCGACTTCACGCTGGACTGCAGCAAAATTCAACAAAGGCGAGACGAGAATGCGGCTCCCAGCGGTCCTGTTCGGCTCGGACCGGATCCCGGTGCACCTGTACTGCTCCGCAATCCTGCACCAGAACCCAAATAAGGAGCTACTCTAGAGCATATGAGACACCTGTCAGACCAAAACTGAAGAGCAAAAGTTGCTTTGAAGCCCTCCAAGTAAAATAAAAAAACTGTTGCATGTTTTTTAAAATTCTGTCACTTTTGGTAAAGATCGTAATCGGCCTTAAAGTGGAAATTCTGGCAGCACTGATACTCACTAGAAAGACTGGAAGTACAACAGGCTGTTCAGCAGCAGATCTATCCCAGCGCCCGAGTCTCCTCCGCTGGGTTAAACCTCTCCGTCTGACGCCTCCTGTCTGCCTGTGGCTCTCTGGAGCTCTGGATCATCTCCAGAGGGGGGCAGAGGCTCCGGCAGCCCCCAGATGTGATGCTCCGTCCTGGGCACGCGTGTGACAGAGCGAGCGCGTCTCTATCTGCTCCCTACTGTGGAGCTCCGGCTCGGACTGAGCGCGCTGAACACCTGTTCACTGGCGAACGCATCGCGACGCATCGGCACGCACACACACTCACACAGCAGAGCGTGAGAGAGTGAATGAGACACAGAGAGATAATGAGACAGCGAATAGCAAGGCTTGGTTAAAGCACACACACACACACACACACACACACTCTATAGCGACTGTGTAAACCCCGGTGGAGGAGGGGCAGCAGCTTCGGGCTTTGAAGAGGCTGAGAACATAAAAGGGAGAGCGAGGGGAGGCGACAGCGTGAGGAGGTGACAGACGCAGTAGAGGAGATTAAATTTACGCCGGAGAGGAAACAGAGTCCCTGCAGCAAAGAGAAAAATCAATTAAAAAAAAGCTAATTTCTAGGAAGAAAAAAGGATCTAATAAAAATCAGGATGTTACAGTGATCTGAATAATTCTCCCTGTAGATGGTGGCTGGCTGTCGTACAAAAGCCTGGAAGTGTTTGGCTTCCTGCAATCAGAATCAATGACTTTATGTAATGATTATTTTCTTGTTTTAATTCATGTACCAGTTATTTCGGCTAAATTAGTTAAAAATGATTATCAGTTAGACTGCATCAGTTTGAGCTGGTGTACCTAATAAACTGGATCTAATTCACTGATAAAGGATTTGATGCTGTTTTCCTTCACTTCACGTTCCAAAGATATAAAACAGAGAGAGAAGGTGCAGCCAGAGAAGATGGGCATTTGTGCTTAATGAGTTAAATGGTTAATCAATGATCCAAATAAAGCAGCTCAGCTGTCATTGCTCAGGTGAGGTATGAGTCAGGTGTCAGGCTGTCCCGCTCCTCTCTCCAGCACCTCTGGGGGTTTCCAGTGCTTTGGATCCTCCATATGTGAAGCGTCCGTGGTTGCGCTGACTCACGAGTGGCTACTTATCGATGATTGGCTCCTCGTCTCTAGCTGATAACAGCTGCTGTTCACACACACTCGTCTTCGCCTTCATCTGTGAGAGGCTCCACAGCAGGAGAACACCAGTGTGTCTGCTGGTAAACTGCAGGATCAGGATCCTTCTTTATTTAACCCGGTGAACCTTCACCTCCCTCTGACTAAAATCATTCAGGCTTTTATCACATACAGTCAATATATCAGTTTACTGCACAACCAACAGCACGCCACTACATCACCTACCATCAGTCTGCCAAACAACACTCATGTTAACTAATAAAACTAGTCTACTACACACAACTAGTCAGCTGCAGCAGGGGGGTGATCGGTGGAGGAGGACGAGGATGAAGACTGGACTGACAGAAAGAAAAGTAAAAGAAATAAAAAGGAGCTGAAAAAGAAACAGAGGTGAAGAAGAAAGAAATAGACTGTTTTATGACGCTGATCAATGAGACTCTAATAATCAAGGATCTTCTGCAGAAAGGAAGCGTATGTAGACTCTTTCTGGTCTGTCAGGTCAATAAATCCTTTTCTTTTCCTTCAGGAGCTGAGCTGGTCAAACTCAGTCAACAGATTCAATTCCTCCACATGTGGAGGGAAAGACTGAATTAAGTCCTCCTCAACAGAAGAAACATCTTGAATGAGCTTAAGACTCGTTTAGAAGTGACAGTCAGACGGATCGCAGGGTCAGAAACCTGCCTCCTACAGGTTTCATCCCCACCGATTAAAGGTAAAACACATCCTGGTGACACCCGGCACAGGCGAGAGAGCCTGGAGGGTCAAAGGTCAAACTGTGGAGCTTCAGCGAGGGGAGGACGGGGCTGCTGGATACCCGTGTCTCCATGAACGACAACAGCTGCTCCGCCTCCTCTTTACTGCCCTGCACCGGCCATGGAAAACTACCAACACACACACACACTCACACACACACACACACACACACACACACACACACATACACAGAGCCCCCAGGCTTAAAGGAGCAGTTCACCCCAAAACAAAACAGAATTCTGGTCTGGTTATTAAACGTAACGTTTGGATTAAATAGTCTCAAAATCTCAGTGAGATTTCCTGTTTTCCAATTCGGCTGCATCAACAGTCTTGAAGAAGTCTTGTGAAACAGCTTGTAGGTAATGACGGTAATTAAAACTCACAGTACTGATAGTGAGCAAAGGAGCTGCTGCACTATCGCCGTCGAGCAGAGATGGGCAGTATTTCTGTTCCCTGTATTTAAAATAATCAATTCCTTTTGAGAATTTAAGTCATTTGTATTTTCAAATGTAATATAAGATACTTTAGTCAAAATACAGTGGGTACGGAAAGTATTCAGACCCCTTTAAATTTTTCACTCTTTGTTTCATTGCAGCCATTTGCTAAAATCAAAAAAGTTCATTTTATTTCTCATTAATGTACACTCAGCACCCCATCTTGACAGAAAAAACATAAATGTAGAATTTTTTGCAAATTTATTAAAAAAGAAAAACTGAAATATCACATGGTCATAAGTATTCAGACCCTTTGCTGTGACACTCATATTTAACTCACATGCTGTCCATTTCTTCTGATCCTCCTTGAGATGGTTCTACTCCTTCATTGGAGTCCAGCTGTGTTTAATTAAACTGACTGGACTTGATTAAGAAAGGCACACACCTGTCTATATAAGACCTTACAGCTCACAGTGCATGTCAGAGCAAATGAGAATCATGAGGTCGAAGGAACTGCCCGAGGAGCTCAGAGACAGAACTGTGGCAAGGCACAGATCTGGCCAAGGTTACAAAAGAATTTCTGCAGCACTCAAGGTTCCTAAGAGCACAGTGGCCTCCATAATCCTTAAATGGAAGAAGTTTAGGACGACCAGAACTCTTCCTAGACCTGGCCGTCCAGCCAAACTGAGCAATCGTGGGAGAAGAGCCTTGGTGAGAGAGGTAAAGAAGAACCCAAAGATCACTGTGGCTGAGCTCCAGAGATGCAGTAGGGAGATGGGAGAAAGTTCCACAAAGTCAACTATCACTGCAGCCCTCCACCAGTCGGGGCTTTATGGCAGAGTGGCCCGACGGAAGCCTCTCCTCAGTGCAAGACATATGAAAGCCCGCATAGAGTTTGCCAAAAAACACATGAAGGACTCCCAGACTATGAGAAATAAGATTCTCTGGTCTGATGAGACGAAGATTGAACTTTTTGGCGTTAATTCTAAGCGGTATGTGTGGAGAAAACCAGGCACTGCTCATCACCTGCCCAATACAATCCCAACAGTGAAACATGGTGGTGGCAGCATCGTGCTATGGGGCTGTTTTTCAGCTACAGGGACAGGACAACTGGTTGCAATTGAAGGAAAGATGAATGCGGCCAAGTACAGAGATATCCTGGAAAAAAACCTCTTCGAGTGCTCAGGACCTCAGACTGGGCCGAAGGTTCACCTTCCAACAAGACAATGACCCTAAGCACACAGCTAAAATAACAAAGGAGTGGCTTCGGAACAACTCTGTGACCATTGTTGACTGGCCCAGCCAGAGCCCTGACCTAAACCCAACTGAGCATCTCTGGAGAGAGCTGAAAATGGCTGTCCACCAATGTTCACTATCCAACCTGACGGAACTGGAGAGGATCTGCAAGGAAGAATGGCAGAGGATCCCCAAATCCAGGTGTGAGAAACTTGTTGCATCATTCCCAAGAAGACTCATGGCTGTACTAGCTCAAAAGGTGCTTCTACTCAATACTGAGCAAAGGGTCTGAATACTTATGACCATGTGATATTTCAGTTTTTCTTTTTCAATAAATCTGTAAAAATTTCTACATTTCTGTTTTTTTTTTTCTGTCAATTTGGGGTGCTGAGTGTACATTAATGAAAAATAAAATGAACTTTGATGAATGAAACAAAGTGAAAAATTTAAAGGGGTCTGAATACTTTCCGTACCCACTGTACTTTCTCCATGATGCATAAAAGATAAGAAACTTCATGTTAATACATCTTAAAATGAAAAATACCCAAACTACTCACAGTATTTCTGTAATCAAGTTCATCTTCTGTGAAGTTCGCAAGGAAGCTTTTAATCAGTGCTACAAGTTTGGATAGTTAACAAACAGCTGGACGGAGATATGCGACCGGTTCACCATGCGGCCAACAACTGTTAGATTCTGGGTCCTTACAGATATTAAATAGTCTGAGATTCTATTTAGGAAGGTATTTAATATTTATTTATTGAATGCTGTACGCATGGTCTAATATTCACTCCAGGTGCAGAATGCCTGTACAATTAAGCTTGTGTCTTGTTTTTAACAGTTTTGCTTGGATACAGTAGTATTCGACTTCCTGTTAGAGTCGTGTGTGAACTATAAAAGTCTGACTGTTCTGCCATTTTGTACAATTTCAGAATGTCAAAACACATCAGTGAGTTTTAATAGTTTCTGGACAACAATGAAGCTCTGTGGCTCAGAGGAAGAAGATCCATCAGGCTGTGATACTCACACAACACAACACTGCTGGTGAGTGTGCACATGAAGAAAAATACAAAATATCTGCAGACGTATACTTTAAATCTTGCCTTTGTCATTTCAGTGAGCTTCAGTGTAAAATCTGGAAGCTTTGTGGATTATCTGCATGAAACCACAGCTGTGTCAGGAACCACCGGAGGGATAAACCGCCCGGGATGAACAAACGCCAGCAAACAATACTGTTGTGACATCACAACAACTCCAAACAATTAATGTGCCAGCATCCCGCCAGCCTCCGCTGAGGAGACGAACTGAGCTGCTGCTCATTGGCTCAGAGCTGCCTCAGGATCGCACTGTTTCCATGGCTCCCATTGAAGAGCAACAGGTGAAGAAGAGAGGCGGGGGGTAGGGACAGAAGACGGAGAAATACTATGGACGGCTCAGGCACTTACATTTCATCAATTGAATACTGGTACTGGTGTTTTTTTTTCACATAAACAACAGGAGTTGATTATGTTTACAGTTATGTAAATGTTTTGGCAAGTTTATATGCTGTCATATCCGAATCTGCACCCAAATCTCATTTACATAAAAGTCACAACAGCAATCTTAGTAGCACAGAAGCAGCAGAATGAGGTCAGAAAGATAAACTGAGCGCTTCATTACTGAACCCACAAAGAAAATGTATTTCTGTTTTATAAACTGAAATGAAACATTAATAAAAACAAGACTGAAAGCGATAACTGACACGCCTCGTTTGACGCATTACAACTGATGGTCATGGCGCCCTGAAGGCATCAGATATGAAATGCCGACACCACAGAACCAGCAGTATTTTAGGAAAAGGTCTATAAATTTCTATTTGAGTCAACAGAGATTCAACTCGACGGGTCTGACGGCTGTTTGGTGTGGGAGGATCCCCTCTGTGGTGGCTAACCCTAACATTAATGTTATTATTACAGGAAGTTCTGACCACCAGTTTTTATTATTTATACTTTGTCAAATCAATGTAGCGCAGTAAAAATACACATGTAGTGAAGTAGAAAGTGGCCTGAAATGTGATTACAACTTAAAACTGTTTACCTGAATAAACGTTGCTCCAACAAAGTGCAGCACTGGCAGGATGCACAATGTCTTCCCAAACTTAATTGTTCAATTTCCATATTGTAAGAAGTCATTCAAAGTAGGACTCGTCATGCTGAGAAGAGTTGGACTGACTGTGCAGGAGGAGATGTGGAGGTGTGAAACCCTTTTTCCACATCCTTCATTTGTCACAACCCAAATCTTATTAAATGGCTTCATGAATATAATAAAACACTTTTATCTAAAGCGCTTTGCAAGTTTTTTGTACATTCACACACACTCACACACTGACAGCAGAGCTACCACATAGGGCGCTGGCCAACCATCCGGAGCAATTTGAGGTTCAGTGTTTTGCCCATGGACACTTTGACATGTCATCATCACCATCATCATCATCATCATCAGAGCATGTTTCCATGAACCATTAACGTCTTGTTAATAGACTCTGCAGCAGTGGTGATCGCCTATAATCCATATTTTTATAATGCTCATGTACAAAATGACAATGTGGAAACAACATGAAAAGTGTGTCTGGTGGTGAATTATCAGCTGAATCTGCAGCTCCTCTCGGCTTTACAGAGCTTTGTAGTGACTTTCAGCTCCTTGTTTGTGGATCTGGTTCACTCTCACGGCTCTCATGACGTTGTTTTCAGAGAAAAAGCCGCTGAACTCTACCAAACAGCAGATACACGTACAAGACTACCTAAGATCTACACTGCATGTACAGTCTTCAGGTAACTGCCCCCCAACTCCTCCCACTTACTGACACCATGTGCTGTCTTATTTACAGGGACGAGTAACTGCTCCACACCCTCTGCTGCACTGATTATTATTAGTCTGATTATTATGTTGTCTGTCCTCCCCCCCTGTCTCCCCTCTCCCCCTCTCTCTCCCCCTTTCAACCCAACTTGGTCGATGCAGATGTCCTCCACCCAGAGCCTGGTTCTGCTCCAGGTTTCTACCTGTTAAAGGGAGTTTTTCCTTCCACTGTCACCAAGTGCTGCTCATGGTGGAACTGTTGGGTCTCTAATAATATTTTAAAGAGTTTAGACTCACTCTATGTGAAAAGTGTCCTGAGATAACTAATGTTATGATTTGGCGCTATATATAAATAACCTTGACTTGATTTGACATGAGTCCTACAGCATTATAATTACAAAACTGAATGGACTACATTTCTGTACAGCTTTTATCCTCATTCATCCATTCAAGCATGCAACTCAAGGACACATCTCTTATCATTTCTTTATCAGACTCTGGATTAAAATATCTAAAAGATATAGATTTGCTTTTCTTATTATATTTCGTATAAACACATCATTTGATTTTCAAAGACCTCAAGCAGTCCATGTTGGGTCCTAATGTACTTTCTGCATTCGCATGTTGTCATCTGTCCATGAGAGACCGTCCATACATGTAACGTTAGATATTAGTCAGACATTTACAGAGTCTGCTGATCTGTCAGATCAAAGTGAAACAACAACAGAAGCCTCTTAGAGCCACGTTCACTGTCTACAGGTCATTACTGTTTAACTGCAGCAGAGGACAGAGACACATTGGGTGACTCAGTAAAACTCAGGCTCAGTGCGTATAAACAAGTTGTTTGAGTGAAATGTTGCAGAACAAATCCTCATTTTTGTTTCTCATAACCTTCTGTTTGTTTGATTGGTTGAGGAGTTATTGTTGTCTCGGTACTCGTAATGACTCGTCACTGCCAACATGTGAAGTCACAATTCAGCAGTATAGCACCAGTAGACATAATGTTAAAGGGCTGTACACACACAGTGTGTGTGTGTGTGTGTCATGAGAGAGTTTATGAGTATATGGGAGTTTTCCAGCAGCACTTTGGGGAGTGTGTGACAGCGAGGAAATGACTCGCATCAATCAAAGAAATGTCACATTAGCGTCTCCCTGGGTGTCACAGAGCGACTGTTATCCTGCGCTGAGAGCTTCCCTCAGCTGGCAGCAGCACTGCAGATCTGCACCGCAGTCCAGAGCACCACTGCAGCTCCCAGACATTCAGCTAACTGCATTATCTGTAAGGATGATCAGGTCACTGCAACATCGTTATCGACAGGTCACTGCAGCATCCTTATCGACAGGTCACTGCAGCATCCTTATCGACAGGTCACTGCAGCATCCTTATCGACAGGTCACTGCAACATCCTTACAGATCAACAGGTCACTGCAACATCCTTATCAACAGGTCACTGCAACATCCTTACAGATCAACAGGTCACTGCAGCATCCTTATCGACAGGTCACTGCAACATCCTTATCAACAGGTCACTGCAGCATCCTTATCAACAGGTCACTGCAGCATCCTTACAGATCAACAGGTCACTGCAGCATCCTTATCGACAGGTCACTGCAGCATTATCACACACAGATTCTGTTTCACCAAAATATGGCTGGATACACTGCTGTCATGTCGTGCTTTTGTGCTACTCCATCACCACAGACCGAAGCAGTGCTATTAGTCATATTTTGGTGTAGCTGGTGCAAATTATTCCACAGCTGCTGTTCTCAGTAAATGAGGAAAAAAAGATTGATACAAAAAAAGAAGTGTTCTCTGTCCTTTCAAGGAAAAAGACAGCATCAGTCATTTGTGACACTGTCAACAAATGGATGGCGGTTGTGTGAATGATGATGATGGTTGATGGTCAGGACAAAGAAGCCTGTAGTGTAACGTTGTTACAAAGCCACAGGAGGAGGTCGGGTGGGTGGAGCAAAAAAACGTCAGACTTTGACACATGAAATCGCATTTGTTTCTCGATACCAGCAGACAGTCAACGTGGGTTTCTTTTAACCACTTTGAACCCAAACCACAACCTTTTTTTAACCCCGACCAAGCAATTTCTGTGCCTAAACCTGACCAACCTTAACCATAGAGCTGTCACATCAGAAAATACTTTCAGTTTTGTAACAGGGATTTGTAACATCCTGATGTAAGGCGTCAGATTGTCCATCCATACTCTGATTCTTATCTGGTCCGCGCATTAAAATAATCTAAGAGGAGGAAAATCCACATCCGAAGAACAGATCGTTCTTCACGGACGCTTCTGGCTGTGTGAGTGATGGTGGCAGCTTGAAGAAAACTGCATCTCATACATTACCAGTTCTGTAAAAATAAGAAATGCTGAAATTCAATGCTGTAATCAGGACACATGCAGGGAACAATTCTTCAATCAGGAGCTACAACAGAATTTAAAGTCCAAACACAACGAACAGCTGACTCCCTCGGCGACTTTAGTGGCTCAAAGAGATTAAAGACTTTCAATCAGAGTTAAAGACAACTTTACAAAGATGAATTGTGACATTTAGAAAATAGTACAACAAACCACATAGCTACAACCTCCTGTAAGAGCTGCTCAGAGGAGGCTGGTCTGAAAACCCGTCCAGTAGCTGCTGTGTTACATCTTTTGTTCCTGCTAATGTGTCCCATCAAAGTGCCATTAAGCCACAAACTGAACCCTGACAGGATTAGTCACCGTTCTTCACTCAATGTGACTGTCAGAAAAATGACTCAAGCGCAAAGAAAATGAACGATGACTAATGTTTGTTGGAGCTTCATTTTAAGAGCCAACATGCAGCCTAAAATGCTCCTTTTCTGTGTTGTGTTTAAGGACACTGCCAGCACAGAGGGCCCCGAACTTCACTTCACTTCCCTCACCGCCGTCCCAGACTGTCCCGAGATGAGTGTGATAGTCATGGTTTTTTGAATTTATTTAAAAAGGTCAGAGTAATTTATATCTAATAGTTATTAGCAACAATTTTTGAGCGTTTCACAAGCAGACAGCAAACATGAGCACCAACATGCTGGATGTGGAAGCAGCCACAGCAACTGCACGGGCAGAAACACTGAACTGATGCATGAAAACTGCCAGGACAGGAAAATAAATATAACATTTTAAAGAGAGCTCTAGTTACCAGGTGTATTTCAGTGTTAAGAGCTCTAACCAAATCACACATCCTGCTGTACTATGGCCTATAAACGTGTACAGACACATGCGTCACTGTACAGAGGCAGTCATCTACGTTACCTCATGGCTGTAGCTGTAGCTGGCTGCTCTGACCGGTGACTTGACGTCTTTGGTTACTTTGATTCAGTGGGACGATTGAAATGACTCTAAACTCCCTGAAACACCTCAGTATGTTATAGACGAAAACATAAACTCAAACCTCTTTCCTACCACAAATACTAGTGCAGACTCATATAAATCCCAGTAAAAATGAAGAAAGTCACTGGACCTTTTTTATGAACTGAGGGCTTCTATTGTACCTGCTGCACCCCCCTAAGCACCCCTACTTCTTGCGTCCAAGGCCACCGGCGCCCACTACAGCAGGACGCCGCTGTAACTGCCTGATAGGTGGGACAGGTGTACAGGTACACTGCTGTCAGATCACTGTGGTGGTGCATCCTCTCGCTGTGGGGCAACTTTGCCAGAGATTAATGTTAATGTTTAATCGCAGTTGTATTGTTTTAGGCTTGGGCTACCTTCCGTCCTGCAACTGTCCCGAATGTTATGTTTTGTCTGTCCACGGGACGACGGGACACCTTCAGTTAGAGCCCAAAAACACCCAAGTGTCATCTTCCCAGAGCTGTGAAATCATTCTGTGTTTTCAAACCCGTGAATCAAAGATCAAAGATCCTGGATTGTATTTCATTGTCTCTCCTGACGCACCTGAAGCAACACAGACGTCCACCACTGCAATAGACTAAACCCAGTTTACAGCCTACAGAAAGAAAAAACAAAGCTTTTAAAAGTGGAACTTTTCACACGAGGCAGAAAATGAGAGCAGAGCATGAGAGTTAACACTTCACGTCTCTGTTGGTTACAACGCCGAGTCTCACATAATGTGAGCATCAGCCATGTGAAGCCCGAGGGGAGCAAGGAACAACAAGTTAACACACCTCAGCAAACAAAAGAACAGTGTGTGAGATAAACAACACGCTGCAGGAGCCTCATTTCACAGGAGGATTGTCCAAAGCAGCGTCACGTAGGGCTGCAGCAGAGATTATCTTCAGCACCATCAATCTGCTGATTAGTTTTGGATTAATCGATTTGTTGTTTGGTCCATAAAATGTCCGAAAATTGTAAAAATCGATTAAATTTACAAAGACAGAAAACAAAAAAGCAGCTAGGTGTCAAACTGGAGAATGTGGAAGCAGAGAATGTTTGGAGATTTTGCTTGTCACTTAAATGGTTGATCAATTGTCAAAACAGTTGCTGATTAATTTTCTGTCAATCAAATAACAGATTAACTGATTAATAGTTTCAGCTGTAAGCTCAGCTTTTTACTCTGAAGGTAAACAGAGGACGAGGTAGACTTCTGCAGAACGGTAATTTAAGGGTTTCTCCATGAATCTTTGCTCTGAGGGACTGAAGGATTTAAAGTTTAACTGGAGTTTATTTGTTCTGATTTACAGTTTGGAACATTTTTCATATTATTATAACAACCTTGTACTCAAGTTAATATCTGAGATTGTCTCATTTCTGCGTTTACTGATGGAAATAATGAACAAAACACTGAAAATAAGACCCAGGCTGTAATAAAAATGAGTTATGCTTTAAGAACTTCAATTCCACTGAAGGAGGTTTCTGAGAAAAACCAATAAATTGACATCTCATTAAGATTAAACCGCCTTCTTGCAAATAAAACCCAAGTAGTAATAAACTGAAACTGTGCTTTAAAGGTTTGTTCTGTGATCAGAAGCAAACAGACTGGAAGCTGCAACAAGCAACACGTCTCTACGTCTTCAAAGATTTTAACATGCTGATGTTAAGTTTAAAAAGGCGGACGAAGCCTTTAAATCAGCTCAAAACTGAACATCACAGGATTTACTAATGATCCTCTTCACTTCTAAAAACGTCTCATGAGAAATGAAAAAATTTGTCATTCTGATCAATTTATTACACAACAGGGGGAGAGGGGAGGGGGGAGGGGGGGGATGTGTAGTTGTAGAGTGAAAGAAGGCTGCAGAGTGAGTGGGAGGACAGAGAGAGAGAGAGAGAACGATCCCTCTCATGAACCGATGAGTCAGAAAAACTTCCAGTCACGACTGAAGGTACTCAGGGCTGCACTTATTGTTTCAGCTGTGTGTGTGTGTGTGTGTGTGTGTGTGTACAGGTTGTTTCAGGTGTCTCTGAATATCCTCACATGCTCTCCATCCTGCTCGTACTGAACACACCTGGTACAGGAGTGAGGACGCCCGCCCCGTCTCATATCCAACCACCACTTCAGCTTCACACACACACACACACACACACACACTCTGCTACCTGTGTATGTGTACTTGTACAGCTATCTTTGTGAGAACCAATTTGAATGTTAGACCATGGGAGTGAGGACAGGTTTGGAAAGTGAGGACAGGTTTGCTGGTCCTCACTTTCAGACAGGATCAGGTTAGAATCAGGGTTAGTTTAGGTTTAGTTTAGGGTTGGTTTAGGTTTAGGGGTTACGAATGCAATAAAAGTTTCTTTACAAGTATAGAAGTACCAACATGTGTGTGATCTATCATGTTTGATTATGTCCGCCTCCTTCAGGCTCACAGAGATGCTCCTCTAACTGATGACTTGTATGATCGTGGTGTTTCACAGATTCCAGCTGCTGAAAAAGACGAGCCACGCTCGCACGGCGCTGCATCACTTGGAGACGTAGAACAAGAAACATCAGGAGCGCGTTCACACGCCGACACCTGAGACTCCAAATAAGAGTTTCCTCTTCAAATGTTTTCATGAAGCTGCTGAGAACAACTCGTACAGAGAACATGGAGAACATGAATAACATGGAGAACATGTTCATTGAAATGAGAACAGACATCAGTCTGCTGCCAGTCACTGAAATACTTGGAGCAAATGTGCAGAAATAACAGAATACTGATTCAAACTAAACACTTGTGATGTGTTTAAATTGGAGTTAAAAGAACATTTAATGTGTTTAAAGGTTAAAGAAATTCGATTCTGCTTGTGGATTTGATGTTTTAGTTCGCTCCACACGTTCACCTGCTGTCAGCTAATCAGCAGTCGTTTGGTTTGCCGTCCCTGTCGTGTCATTCGTGTAATCAAACGTGAAGCGAACATGCCATCGTGTTGAATGCTGGAGGTCGAACACACAGAAGTGATTTCATGCTGCTGCCTCCTGCACATCTTCACTGTCATCGTTTCCTCCCACGCGTGAACATCAGCAGCCACATGTTCTTTCACTGACACTAAAACTCCTCATCGTCGGCCTCTTCAGCAGTCAAACTGCTTATTGATTAGCTTCAAGGCTCCTCGAGGCCTTTTAGTCCCACAGAATCCAGGCAGGAAGCCAGAGAGGACAAACAGACCCGCGAGCCTGAAAGGTTTTCACTGGAAAGTGAAGCCATTTCACTCTGCTTCTTATTTACATACGTGTTTTAATATTATTTACACTTTTTATCTGCAGCTGTGAGCTCCACAGTTACTGCTTTTCAAAATAAAACCTCTGAGCACCTAGAAAAACGCTTTCATAGATGAAATGCATTAGTATTTTTGTTCGTAAAAAGAATGAAATAGACTATTACTTATTTTAAAATACATAAATATTCAGTGAATGAATACATCATATTAAATATGTTAGAAATCATATGCTACGTCGGCCTGATATCCAATAGTCAATAATCTAATTTTACATGAACCTTCTTGAGAGCGTCGCCAAAGCAAGGAGAACTGTTCTTTTAATCAGCCATAAAAGAAGTATAACTAATCAATAATCACTTTTATAAATCTGTTCTAATGTTGAATAAAATTCATAAATGACACAAACAAACCAAACATCGTGAAGGCGTAAAAGGGAACAAAAGACTGGTAACAGATAATCCTGATCATGTCTCAGATATCAGTGTAGGATGATTCTAAGATACATAATCAATAAAGTGTGAGGAAGGTTTCAGGGTGAATCTGTGATATCAGATGATCTGAGGACAGAAACAGAGCTGCAGCTTCTCCACCCTTCATCACTTCTACTGAACCTGCCTTTCTTTCCTCCTTTCAATCGCCATGGCAACGCATAGCCAGAGGCCATTATTCTTAATGGCTACCTTGGGCCCCTTAGTGTGTGTGTGTGTGTGTGTGTGTGTGTGTGTGTGTGTGTGTGTCTTGCAAAGTGGTGCCCTAATGTACACACTGGAACAATTCCACTTCAGTAGACTACATGCAGCAGAGTGTAATATGCTGATGGTGTGTGTGTGTGTGTGTGTGTGTGAGTGTGTGTGTTGCGCTCTCAGTGGAATACATATTGTTCTACTGAGCGCGCTCAGTGGAGCAGCATCAGAGACATGGATGCTGTAGAACGTTCTGGTCCTTGAACGCGTCGCCTGCAGATCACGCCGTGGGTCCGTCTGACTCAAACTGAACAACAAATCCTCCGTCTCCTCCACACACACACACACACACACACACACACACACACACACAGTTTGACGAAGCAGAGTCTGAACTGCAGCTACTGTGTGAGGAAACAGTTGGAGGGTTTGAAGGCGGCGGAGCTGAAGGTGTTCATTAGCTCCTGAATACTCCATCAGACCACTGTGTTGGCATGGCGGGGGGGGGGGGCTCCCACTTCCTGCTGGACGACTTGTTAACATTGCATTTGACTTCCATTCAGTGTGGACAGTCTAACCCTGACCTGAACCAGGATCTCAGACATGATCTTTTGCCTCATTAGGAGCAGACACTGGTCCCCATGAGGACTAATGGTCCCGACAAGGTGTTTATACTGAAAAAGTCCCCAATAGGTAACAGAAACCATCACACACACAAACACACACACACACACACACACACACACACAGTTCTCATTCGCCACTCTGCTTTAAATTACTACATCTCTTTTTTTATTCCTCCCACACATACCTGTCTATCTGTCTACTCCCATTCTTCACACACACACACACACACACACACACACACACACACACACCCCTGGTGTGTGATAATGTGTCAGCGCGGTCCATTGAGCAGAATGAAAAGGCAGTCTGTGGAGTCTCTGGAGCTCAGCAGGGTGAACTGAGACCAAACACTGAGCGCGCTCAGATCAGTGTTGTACACAGCTGATAACACACACACACACACAAACAAGCACACACACACACACACACACACACAGTACATTTATTGGGATGCGGTTGTTTTGCTTCACAGCTCCTTGAGATGTGCTGTTTACTGTGTGTGTACTCGTCCCTCTATCTTTGTAAGGACCTTTTTTCTGCCTCATGATCAGACCGACCGACTACTTTTCTCTTCATCCTTCAATGCGACAGTGTGTTCATGTTTCATGATGTTGGTGGGGGTGGGGGGGTAGTTAGATATCATTTTCCGTCGGCAGAAAAACTGTGGTAGCTTAATTTCAATGTTTGTGATGTTTTTATGCTTTATGTGGATTAACAGCTGCATCTGCTAAAAATCACTAAACTATTCTGCATGAGAAAGACACATTTAGGAGGAAATATAACATAAGCAGCAGGCCGTCTGCATTGAGATTAAATCAGTATTAAACATGAACATGTAAGCTCAGGTCACGTTATTCAGTTCTTCTAATGAAACCTTGGACAGGGTGAAAACATGAACTTTGAGTCCTTTTTGAAGTTAAAAGTGAATTTGGTGAGTTCAGAGGACAGAGGCGGCAGTTCTGTGCTAAAATCAGAAAATAAATAAAACAGATTTTCAAAGCTTTTCATGTTGGATAAAAGAACTTTCTTTTTCTACCGTCACGGCGCTTTAGGCCACTGCTCAAACACAAGTGTTGTTTCCGTATTTTATTGGTTTTAGTATCTCATTTTTATCATTTTTATTTCTCAAATAATTTGACTGATATATATAGTTATATAGTTATGCATGAAGACGTAGAGTTGCAGTAAGCAGTGTGAAAGACTAACTGACTGATTGCTGAAGCTGGTGTGTGTATTGATCTTCTCTGGTGTCACAAAGAAATAACTGATTATGATTCTGTTCAGTCTCCTTCTGATTTAATCAGGAAAAATCCCTGCAGTCAAGCGTATGTGTTACCGTGGTTACCGGATGATACGGCATCAATATACAGATCGTTTTCTTGACCGTTAACAATCAGCAGATGGATTTAATAGCAGCGGAATCCGATTCAACCGGAATAAACAAAGCAGATCTGAGAACAGTTTGGTTTCTGGCCGAACACCGTCAGCTCCCTAGGAATCCAAAAACTGCAGTCAAGGTTTCTTTCTTCAGCTAAAAATATTCCTACTATTTGGTTTCATTCAGTGACAATGAAAAACAATAACAGTGATGACATAACCTGGTTTCTTAGATCAGAAAAATCCAGGCGAAGTCAGGCCACCTCTTTTATTAAATCATGACTTACTGCCCACAGCACCGGGAGACATTTCAGGTGAACACTTAGAGATGGGACTTACTTTTTGCTGGTGTCGTATATGCCCGTGGTTCCCAGACTCTGTGAGGGAGACACAGAAGAGACAATTATCCATTTCTATGCAGGATCATGCAGAGCAATATTACCCACCTCTATTCCAATCTGCACTAATGTTTCTACTGAGGAAAACACATTAAAGTCACACCAGAAATACTCTTCTGTCCAGAGAAAGAGAGGCATTACAGATTCAGGTGCAGCATTCATCCATTCACCAACTCACACTGGAAAACACGATGAGATCGTCCTCATATATACTTTACATTACCACCCACTTTGTGTAAATAAGGTATTCAGTATTTACCCCAGGACTGTATGCTTTGTTTACAAGACTTAGACATTGTATGTTGTTGCTCACTGTTGGTAAAATCCCACATGAACTTATAACACAGGATGACAATTGTCAGTTAAATAAACGGTATGTTGAAAGTGACCTTTATTTTAGGACTACAGCATGAAGAATATGTAAAATACTGGAATAAATGGTTGATAGTAATTGTTTTGTGTCTCAACCCACAAAATATCAATAAAATTAAAGTTGTAATCAATAAAAAGCATTGGATAACGTCAGCGGATGCCTGGGAGGAGGATAAATGCTTTGAGAAGTGGTTGCTTTAATGCGTTAGAGTTGTTATGTAAAAGGTTCCCTGAAGTGATTCCACCTGTGAACTACAGTGAAGTGTGTTTGCTCAGTGTCGTCCTGTGTGAAGGACGCTGGATTCAGATGGAGGAGAAGGGTTTGATTCAATGCAGGAATGGCAGGGTTCGGGCAGCGTGAGGTGAAAATATCCCGTCACCTTGAGAACTGAAGACAACGCTGTGAGGGAAAATTACTATCTGTACACCAGCACCCTTAGGCTCCCTGAGGTGTCCTTCCCCATCTTCACCTCAGGGACGCTGGAAGACCCGAAGAACACAAACACAGCGTGAAGAGTCACCGTGTTCGTCCATTTTTCTCCTCACACAAGATCTCTGCGGGTCACTGCCATGTTGTCAGCTCTCACTTCTCATGCTTCTATTTCCTCCATCTTACATGATGCTTTTAGGATCAGGAGAATAGTTATTTTAAAGTCCTGCCAGGTCAACGAGTCCTCCAAATCTTTAATTTTAGAGGACTCGTTGACCTGACAAACCACCCGGACCTCTGATCTACCACCTCTATGCTTAAGGATTGTTTAAGTTCAGGCAACTACTACTGTAATAATGAAAAGAAACAGAGAAGGGACGTGAACAACGGTCACAAGTGTCAAAGTCAGGCTCTTTGTCCACCCGTCCCATCCACGACCTAAATCTCTAAAAACAATATCTACATATGAATGCAGAAAATCTGTAGGTGAGGGATCGAGACCTTGGTAAGCGTTCTGGTTTCTGTTTGTAGTCTGAGTAGTATTGACCAATCACGTTTGAGGCGGAATGCATTTAAAGATGTATCTGCTTTCATATGCAGGTACCTGTTCAAGGAGAATAACGGGACAGTAAACCATGAGCGCACTAAGAGAAGTCTTGGCCCAGATATCTGTATCCGGATATCTGCTGGCTTCACCGGAAGCTCCAAAATATTGATTTGTTAGTCTGACGCAGTTGAAATTTTGTACAATTCCTCAATCTTTGATACTCCGAGACAGGAGTGAGTGTCTGGGACGTCTGAGCTCTCTGACAGCAGGACTGTAAACAGGACAAAGATGGTTAATAGTGTCAACGCTCTTCTCCCCTCTGCTCACTTATATCTTTACTCGGGTTTGTTCTGTTCTGCTGTTTTTTGGCTCATGATGTCGTTCTCTGGTGGAGACGGATGCTTTGCACCCCGCCGACCCCAAAATGAGATTATCACTCAACCCACAGGAAGAAATCTGTTGACGGTCCACTGCTGCCAGCCACACAGCAGGCCTTCAGTGTCGAACAAAACGACTTAGAAATCTGAAACGTCTGTATGCCAGACCAACACACACAAAATCCCTTTATACATGTATGAAGAGCATCAGGAACATTAAGCTCTCATTAACAGGAGTCACACAGTCTGTTAAAACAGGCATTACCAGGTTCTGTACCACAGACTCAAGAACCATTAGGAAACAAGCTGATGGGAACCCACCTCAGAGGACAGAGTGAAGCCCACAAGGCTCATTACGAATCCCAAAACAAACCTTTTTCTTTCCTGGATCTTAACTGGATATTGTCTCCAGCCTGCAGCGAGGACCGAAAACAATCACCAACTGGCCTCATCTCTTTATTTCTGTCTGTTTGTTGCTGCCTTATTCATCTCTGCCTTCCTGTCACTCCAAATCAAGCAGACTTTAATATGTAACCTTCACTTTTTCTTCCTCCTCTGAAGAACTGAAACAGTCCACAGTGCATTTCAACTTCCCGCAAGGATGTTTGTGTCCAAGGACGGTGCTTCACCCAGTTATTCTGTTGTTGTATCTACTCTAAACTGATACAAAGCCAGACATGAGGGACTCTTCCCTACAGACTCGTCCACCTGATGCCACAACATGGGAGAAGTTTGTTTCCCGACGATGCAGAGCTCCATCGCTTGTGTTCAATTAAAGGATTTGATTAGGTAATGAGAGGTTGAGATTGCTTATTGACTCGGTGATCGTCATGGCTGCACGTGGACCGAGTTCGCCCGCCACAGGTGCATCATGATGGATGATGATTGGTTATCGCCTGCTGTGTGGAAATGCTCATAATCACGCTTCAACTCAGTTTAATCCACACTGAGCCAGCAATGAAAGGACGTTTAAAATCACACATGCTGTATCTCAATTTGTGTTGCTATTTTATATTCACTGGCTATTTGAGTGCATGCGTGCGTTCACACTGACATTCATGGCAAAAAGTAGTGCACTATGGGTATAACTAATTGTAAATCAACATACTGGTACATTTTCAGCGGAAGCAGGTAAAAGTAAAAGCTTGTTCACTTTTAATAAGACTGAATTGAAGTCAAGGGAACAAACAAGCTGGCAGATACTTTGGTGGGTGTCAGTTGCCCAAAAGAAGAAGGAAAAGAAGAAGAATCGTGTTTGTTTTGACACAGCAACAGGTTTTCCTCAGGATGTTTCAGTCTGCAGAGCTGGTTGTGAAGCGTTTCAGACTGAACGTGTTCCACATCTGCATCAGGAGCCTGAGAACAAAGACTCGGATCCTCACGTCTCCGCTGACCTGACGGCGTATCAAACCTTCATCCTGCTGCCGTCTCACTTTCTCTTTCGCTCCGCTGGTATTTCTGTGAATGTCAAGACGTCCGACGTGTTCGTCTTCAGCTGCCCTGAGTGGACGCCCACTCTTTAATGTCAGAGGACGTCTTCTCCTCTGGGAGACGACGGGGTGATGGATGACAGGCTTCAATTAACACAGCCGGGTGATTGGCTGGACAACACACAGCGATGAAGAGCCGTGATGACCTTTCCTGTTCATCAGTGTGTGTGTGTAGTGTAAGAAAACACTGAACAACTACTGTATTAATGAAATATTAAACAATATATTGTACGACATATCAAAGGCCATCGGGGGAAAACTACTCACAGATTTATTCAATACATTTTTGTACGTCGTTAATAAAGATATATTGATAGAATGAAAGAGGTGGAGCTCAACCACGAGGGCGCAGTGCAGCAGACGCCATCACACGGAGGCGGAGCAGCGACCGACCCACTGATGGCTTTTGTTTTTCTTTCTACTCTTTACTCCAGAACATTTAGACCGACTTCTGTTCTACAAAATACATTTAACTAGTGATGTTGGACAGCAAATTATACTTTCATTTCTTTACTCTTGGACAGGCGGAATACTTTAACACGCTTCCAAAAGGAACGCCGTTAACTACAAACGCTCTTTACGCAGTTTCTACAGGGTGGAGCAGGAGCATATCTCTAACCTTCGTTTATATTAAATGAATCTGATGTGATTCTATGACTGTAACAGGAGCATGTTGTTACTAAAAACTGGATCTGTTGGTTTGTCTTCTGACTGTGTGGTCGAGGTTCTGGGGGCTGCCCAAACTTGAAAAGGGCCTCTGTCAATCACAGGGGCCGCATGGATCAACTCCGAACACCTCTTAGTTTGTTTATTGCAGGTTTGGAAGGATGCTTAAGCAGCTCTTCAGATGGACTCTTTAGTTCCTTGACTGCTTTGTTTGTCAGATCAGTTGGTAGCAGGTCGATAACTTTACAGAAAAGAAGAAAGTCACGTTACAGCTTCCATCCAACTAAAATATAATGCAAAAACAGGCTACTTGTGTCAAACTGTTAATATAAATACATGTTAGGGCTGCACATTATATATATATATATATATATATATATATAATCACCTCAAACACATCATGCTACGACTTTTTTCTGCTTGATACAAAAGGAATCTACAAGAAAAGTCTGTCTGATGATACATAATTTAGTCCAATTTAAGGCTTCTTGGATACAAAGAGAATTGATCACTTTTAGTTGTAATTTTTAACTGCAGGACACTTAGCATTTGTTCATTTAGCAAGAAAACTCCACAGTTGGAATTCATATTTTTCCTGAAAGTGAGACATTTTCTATCCTGGGAACAGAAGCCCACTTGTTTTTAAGGTGTAACTTCAGCTACAGTCAAAACGCATTCAAGCAACACTGAATGCAACAAGGAGAAATGTGCATAAACCTGGCCGCTTTAGTGTATTATTTGGTTATTAAAAGAAAGCTTTTTATGTTAATCAACATTGGAATGAAGATAAATTCTCATGCAGCTTGAACTTGAGGAATATGAAATGCAGAGTTCATCTGTCGATCTGAATAGTCAGCTGCAAAGTGAAATGTGACATTTTTTCAATGTAAAAACAAATGAATTTCATTGAAGCAGGTTATCTGGCGTTTTCAAAGTTATTCTATTAAGCCGAGACAGATTTATATTCTTCAGGCTGCTGGTGCGAGGCGAGTACGTGCTTTGAATTCATGGCGCTTTGTGTTTATCAGTTACAATAAGCTTTCAGTGGGTTCCACCGGCACACAGCTGCATATTCCAATATATTCTGGATGTTAAAAACAACAAAAACAATTATATTTCTCGGGAAACGGTAAATGGTTTGGATGGGTATTTTAAACCTGAGACCCCAACAAGGTCAAAATACAAAAATTCGACGTAGAAAATACAAAAAAGGACTTCACGTCTCTATTTTGTCTTCATTCCCTAAAACTTCTGAGTCATAAAAGTCCCAGTCAGATGCCACAATGTAAAAAACTGCCAGCCAGACCCAGAGTGTGTGTGTGTGTGTGTGTGTGTGTGTGTGTGTGTGTGTGTGTGATGACTTCATGCAGTAGTAGCTGGAGTTCCCCGGGACGTCCCGGGCCTTCGGGGAGTGAGTGTGTCCACAGAGAGCTGACTGTTAGCAGGAGCAGACCTTATGTAAGAACACACAGCGCGTGATGCCGCAGTGACCTGCAGACGTCTCTTTACTGAGATTATTCAGAAAACACAACTCAGACACCAACAAACAAACACAAGCCGTGTTTTCATTCAAGCTCCACCTCACTTCACTTCACTTTTCATGACTGAACCCATCACATCGCGCAAAAAAGACCTGAACAATCTGAAGATCAGGTGAAGAAGCAGCCTGAACCCTCAGAACCATCACTGTAATGTGGATTTATTTGACCTTATAAGGCGAGCGTGTGTTGTTTCCCGGGCGTTTGCTTCCATCACATGAACCGAAACAACATAAAAAACGCTGAATTACTCTGACATTTTAGAAAATCCTCCTTCAAGTCTCCACAAAGAAAAACAAAATGGCTTTTAAAGATGAACATTTTCTGTAAAAGTCTCTTAACCTTTTCTTTTTTGAGTGGGCATATAGTGGGCACGAAATAAATTTTGGATTTCATTTGGTGGAAGTGTTCTCTGGGCTTTAAGCAAAAATCTGAAGACCTTTTCAAAATCAGTCAAATTGTTTGGCTGAAAAGTGAGTTTTCCTTATTACTATAGTTAGTCTTTGGGCACATGGGACAGCTGATTTTGTCTCTGTCTCTCTTTCATGCATTAAAACCCATTGAAGCTAATGGAGAATGGCTCCACAAACTAATGTTTTCACCTGCTGTATGCCTAATAATAGTTCTGTGCACCTTTTATTTATATGGTATATATAGATAGGAGTCCCTCACATGTGTGTAATCAAAATAATAAAATTACCTACATTGTTATTGCTTATTCTAGAGCATTTTCTACCATTTTAGGAAAAAGCAGCAGTCCCATGTGCCCAAAGACAAATTATAGTATAATAAGAAAATGGCTGTATCTAAACTACAAGGAGCACAATCAAGTTTATTGGTATTTATGAATTCACAGCAAGTTGAACATCAATGATATTCACACATATGAAGTGTAAAAAAAAAAAATCATATGGAAGACATATTATAAACATACTTTTAGTGTTTTTCCAAATCTTTCAGAAATCCTGACTTTGACCGTTGATAAAAGTGTGATTTTCCACGTGATCTAAAAATCTCAAAGTTGTGCTCTCAGATATTTGCCCAACATATGTCCGTACCAAATTTCAAGAATTCAGACCAGTCAGAACAAATGTGGAGGCATTTTTCCTTATCATACTAAACATAGTCTTTGGGCACAAAGGGGTTAAGTCAGCAGGAAAGTCTTGTCTTCAGATAGCAGCGATCAATCATCACACAGTTCCTCCAGAGTAAGCAGTCAAAGCAGCACATTATGTCATGAAAAGAACCAGGAAATCCATCTTTGTTCCAGGCCTGATCGTGATCACTACTCATGGAGCAGTTTCCCAGTTGGTACTTCAGCTCATACATAAGAACAATCCTGATCAATAGTCATGTATCTAGATACTGATATAATCAGGAGTATCTTCAGTGCTGAAACGAGAAGTGGATTCATGAACGAAAGAAAAACAAATCAGCAATTATGATAATTGATAGTAATTTAAATCATTTAGGAAGAAGAAGAAGAAGATTCTCTGGTGTCAGTGTCTCCGATGAGCTTTTCTCTCTTTTCATCATTTAACTGAATCTAAAATCTTTTGCACTGTTGACATCTGAAGATGTCACCTGTTATTTCTGACATTTAATAAACTAAACGATTAATCAAGAAATTAACAGAAAAGAGAAAAAACAACATCCAGTCAGTCACCGGACATACAGGTTTTTATTTCTACACGAGGATATCCACCGCTGAGGAGGAAGAATTAATAATAAAAAAAATAATCATTAGTTGCAGCTCAAACTAATACAACCTAATGCTCTCACACACACAGTCATCGACCCCCCCGTCTGACCGCAGACAGCTGAGCCCCCCCCCCCCAGTACTTCTCACTTCACCTCACTAATTTGAACAAGGCTTTATTTTGATATTGCTCGGAGGCTGGACTGTAGCGGGCTTGTTGGCCTCTCCTCGGGTTAATAAGTGCAGCAAAGCCAGCATTCATGGCCGGGCAAGGAGCCTGCAGACGGGGGAGGCTGAGCCGTCCCTGCTGGCTGCGGCCGCGGGCTCGCCCACTGGGTGAGTGACACGCTGACTGGCGTGGGCATCGGTTGGGCGAGGCACGGCTAACGCTCGCCAGATGTCAGCAGAAGTCGGTGCAGACTGGAAGCTCGCAGACCGGAGCTGCATGTGAAAGACACGTGCACTGAATGAGCCACAAGAGCGCCCCCGCGAGGCCGCCATGCTCGTCACACTGCTGGGATAGCTTGTCCTGAGGGGGGCGCCAAGGACCGTGTGGTCACCTAAAACAAACCGTAGCCTTTTGAGGACGTCTCGGACAGGCTGGGCTGTAGATTTTTAGACTTCAGAGTCCAGATTTATCATCTCACTCCTGTAACGCTGTCCGACTCACGAGCAGAACCAGAGATATCGCCTTTTGAATCATTACCCACGATGCACCTCAACCTGCCGACAGCGATAGTGGTGTGTTGTGGTAGTAGCAGCCGACGTCTGTCGGGTCACTTCTCTCTGACTCCGACAGATTCTTCTACTTTTCTAACTTCAGCCCCGAAGTGACATCACTCGAGGACATTTATCAGACTTCTCACAGCTCCGTCTGGAGACACTGAAGGTTTCATCCTACTTTAACACATCTGCAGTACAACACCTGGAGACACCTGGAGACAGTTAGCTGTTATCAGAGCCTGTTGTTATGGTTACCTACAGTTTGATGTACCTTTAACGTCTGATTTAGAAAAATGGGATAAACTCTTAACTAAAACTACGTCCACATCTATTTTGGGACAAACATCTGCCAGAGGTGATGGAGTTGTCGTCATGTGACGTCACCGAGCGTCTCTTTTTACCCATAAGGCCGTGTGTTTTCTCCCAGCAGCCGATGTGAGGCAGGTTGAGTCTAAATGTTCCTCCAGGAATGACGTCCAGCTTTCTGACTTTGTTTACACTTTTGATTTATTAATAAATTACTTTATTTAAAATACCTATTAGATCTGTTATTGCTCTCAGTTTTGACTGACAAACTTTTACACACAAGATTTTTTCTTGATGCTTCTATGTTTAATGACAGTTTGTCAGAAATACTGAATCATTTAAACTGTATTTTTTACAGTTGTAATAACTAAACTTGATAATTGGTTCGTCAATGAACAGAATGTTTGTTCATTTATCGAGTGAGTCATTCTTCACTCAGTGTCACGTTCACAGAGCCGTAAAACCAAAGCATGAATCATTTCACTTCATGATTTCAATCATCAGCTCATCATTTCATTTCTTTCATTTTCACACTTCTGTTAACGTTTCTTGTTCAGTCTTGTTGTTCACAATCTACAAACTACAAATTAAGTCATAAGACGCAAATTTAAATACTAAAAGTGAGAAAATCCTAAACATCTGCATCATGAAGTCAAATTTGATTTCTGAACATAAAAACAAGGGTCATATATTAATTGATTATTTCTATAATATCAAATATAAGTAACAAAAATCTTCAACAAAAAAGTAATTTGGGTTTTTTTTCATTATTGTTAAGCATTAAAAGGTTGAAACGATTGATTTAAAAATGTACTTGGGTACTCGGTGCTGCCGGTGTTTGTGTGCTGCAGTGCCGGAGCCGAGGACTTCTCCTCAGCTTCAGCCGGCAGTTAAACATCAGCCCTCCACATTTGTTTATGCAGTCCTCTCATATCATGCGGACACACACACTGAGGTGGAGGGCGGCGGCGGCGGCGTGTTTTTTTAAGGGATTAGGCTTAATAAGATGGCAGGCTGAATTTATGGAGCTAATATTTCACGGTGGAGTGATTCATGGAGGATTTGGTGCAATGAAGCAGCTTAATGGATGTTCAGGAATACTTGCTTGACTTGTGCCCTGATATGATTAGCCCCGCGGGACTACGGCTGCTTAATACACCACTGTGTGAGTGTTTGTGAGTGTTTGTGTACAAAGACGGGCCTGAAATAAATGTACAAGTAAACAGGACACATACACAAATCCCTCCTGTGCTGCACTCTATGTATGGAACATGTATTTCTATTCCATATGGGCCAAATGACAGCGAACAGGCGCCATCTTCTCACCTGGCATCACCTCATCTGTCCAGCAGCGACTGGCACTAATAAAACATTAATCCATCAATTCAACTCCAGTCAGAATATAATAATGTAATAATGTCAAATCTGGATCCTTCAGACCCCCCTTATTGATTTAGTTTAGTGTTTATAAGAAATTAAAATTAAAGAGAAAGTAAAGGCAGCCTGATTCATGAAGTGATGAAACATCTTTTTTAAATCCTAAATGCCAACATTCGATGGTTCCACCTTCTCCACTGTACAAGTCTCAAACTAAAGACGAATCCTGAGCTTTCACATCATAACATCCAGCTTATAAAATACTCCTAAATAAAAACTAACTAAGTTGGTTCACTGACGAAGCTCTAAATTCATCCCACATGTTCAACTTGTGAAACACATCAAACATCTTCTCTGCGTATGTAGACATGCAGTCAAGTGGCTCCTGACCTCGGAGTCAGATCGCCACCAGGGGCCAATCTGCACAAAGAAGATTGGTGGGGGTGATAAGAACAGCAGTATTGACTTTGGTTGTGTATTCATGTATCTGATTCTCTGGTACTCATCGGTTCATCTTCACACCCCGAGTTAAAGCAAAGCAAACCCATCTCGATGTCAATGAGTGCGTTTATATGCGCACTAGTATCCTGGAACGTGCCGTTAACATGGAACATGAAAACCCCGGTTGTTCAGCTCTGTTCACATGATCACACATGTAAGCGCTCTCATTAGCCGCATTTCCGTCAACGTATTTTTATTAGCAAAGGTTCATGGAAAAATTCAAAACAACTTTTTACGCCTGCTTGAGGTGTTTTGAAGTTTAGTTTTTTCAGACTTTATGCTTTTTTTGTGAAATACTGGAAATCTTTACTTCTTCAGATCTACAAAAGAAGAGGGGAACATCACTATTTGGTCAAGGTTAGACGTGAACGAGTCAACGTTGCTTTAAACGGCTAGAGGGAAGGGAAGCTTTGCTGTAGCTTATAAAAGGGAGATCAATGATAATATAATGCAATAAAAAGAATCATAACTCCCGTGTGTCCAAATTCATGCAGTTTTCTCTCTCTGCTTTCTGTCTGAGGGCCGCATGGAGCCGATTGTCTGAATTCTATGGAAATGTACCTGTTGACTCAGGAAGAGGCACAACCAGGGTCACAATATCTATTAGAAAGATAAAGAACGACCACCCGCCTCTTCAGACACGAGAAGATTGCTTCTGCCAGCTCGTGTGTCAGCGAACACACACACTGACACAGTCACAACTACACTCAGAAGTCATCCTCTTCACCTTTTTTAGGATTAATCATGTCTTTCACAGTATCTATCTGCATCAGCAGCATCAGCCAGCAGCTCAATTTACTGCCTGGATCCCCTCAGGCAATAAAATACTGTTACTGTTTTTCCCTCCTGATGGAAAAGGTGAAGTGAGACAGCTGGTGGCTCAGAGTCAACCTGATTAAATTGTCACAGCTCTTCTCAAACTTTCCACCCCAGATTTAAAAGCTTTAAGCTCCACTCCAAAGCAATATGACCTGGAATTATATATTTACCGAACCTCATTGCAAGAATCAGAATGCAGCAGGAGGGTCCTAAAAGCTCCAAAAAAACAAGCAAAGAAGTGATTCATCCAGAGGGGAAGACGAGCTCGCCCCCTGCTGGTGCTGAGGAGACAAACAGCTGCTTCATCCCCTGAAACACCACACACACACACACACACACACACACACACAAACACACACAGTTTATTACCTGCATCCCTGCACCTGTACATGCACCCTGCAGAGGTCTGTACTCTGTCTGTCTTTATGGAAACTGAACAAGCAGCCGGTGCAGGAACCGAATATATCAAACTGCTAAAAGTGACTTGCTTGAAAGTATAATGAAAGTAATAAATTCTGCAGTTCACCGCAGCATCAGCAAGTCGCAGCTGACAGTTGATCCTGCAGACTGAGAAACACTCGTCAGGATGCATTCATCACCAGGAGACGCTGGTTTATATTCACATAGAGTGTCGGTGATGCTGTGAAGACATCACAGATCTGTGCACGAGTTGGTCCAACACTGAATACTGAGGCTCCCAGATGTCCCGTCCCTCGTGGACATTACGTGCCTGGTCAAAAATTATTTAATATTTGCCAAAACGGCATCTTTTGTGTCTCAGTGAACGTCCAGCTGAATATCAACAGAGAGAGGATGAGGCTTTTACTCCTGGTCCTCCAAGTTAGGACTGATGTCCTCGGCCTGGGCCCTGGTCTGTATGTCTTTGACCAATGGGGGTCCTGAAGCTGAGACTGAAACACGATGTAACGTCAGCCATGAAGGTTTTTACACAATCAATGTGCACCGCCTGCTGCTGTTTTGTGACGCTTTATATTGAATTATCGTATAAATCATGCAGAAAAACAGCCTCAGGGGGACAAACTGCTTCTCAGAAAACTCAGTTTGGTGCAAAATGAACCCAAACCGGAGGAAGATCTACAGGACGTGTTGTCGTTCAGATTTACACTAAAGAAAACAGGCATTAAATGCATCTCTGGGATTATATTAGTCATGTGTGGACAAACAGAAAGCTGGTGCAGGTGGAGTCCCAGGAGGATTCAGCAGGCCGCACCGTCCTGCATAATGCAACGTGCTTCATTCAGGCTCTGCTGCTGTCGACCACCTGCCGCGTCCTCTCCAGCCCGCAGCCAAACTTTCCACTGAAACAAAAGACAACGATTCCTCTGTTTTACGACGGCGAGGCAAACACTCAGGAGCTGCTGGGAGGATTTTCCATCCATGGCCTGAGTGACAGGACGTGTTTCTGTCTCCGCGCTGTCACTTGGCTGCCTGTGTTGCCTGGAAATGTATTATTTACTGAGACAACAGAGCAGAATGTCACCAGGCTGAGAGCCTCTGTTTTCATACTGCACGTCTTAAACTGACACTGTTACTGGCAGCTTCAGGAACAACAGGAACACTTCATCTGCTCCTCAAGTTAACCTCCAACACTTTCCACTTCATTACAAACTGAAATATTTAGTGCTGAAAATAAGGGAATCGTTTGGATAATTGACTAGAAGAGAACTTTATTGTCTTCTGAGATGAAAACGTGTGTTTGGATTTCCTGGTAGTTACATACCAACAACACTGACAGCATGAACAGTGTAATTAAGTCATATAGAAAACATCCTTCCATACAGTCTGCAGCCATGTTAGCAGCTGTGTGAGGCTGTACTACATGATCACAGTGACAAAGCCATCATGATGATGCTTCACTGGTATCATGTTTACCATGTTCACTGCCTCAGGTTTTTTTTTAATGGATTGTGGATTTTGACTTAAAGCATATTTAAAAACTGAAAGCTGTAATCAGGACTATGGAGGACTCCCTCGTTTCTTCCAGTGGTTATCTACACATTCAGGACCTGGCCCAGACACACAGTCAGTCTGTATACGTCTGAACATGGAGGATGTTGAGTTGTGGTCGAAGTCACAAACAAACAGCAGGTGAAATCTGAACCTTTCCTGTGATCCCAGCTTTCTGTTGGACTGTTCAGTTTCACTTGTTGAGTCCGGAGCTGTAATGATGTGTTTCACCAACATCCTCTGTGTGAGTCACAGATCACACACAGCTCGGACCGCGATTCACCGGGACTGTGAGCCTCAGAGAGGCGGGAAAACGAGTTAGAGAAAGGACAGAGAGAGGGAGATAAATCAATCAGCCACGATAGGCGGCAGGAGGAGAACCGGAGCCATCAGTCAACAGCAAAACACACTCTCTGAAATAGCTTCTTTTATCACCACACTGCCAGAACGGGGGAATTTACTTCAGCACGCATGAAGAACTGCAGCACTCTTTTCCCAAACAGCCTCTATCCATTCAGAGGGAAATTCCTTCAGCTCCAAGCTTCAGCAATAAAAACTCATCCGGCTCAAAGTTAGAGACTCAAACTTCACAAACATCATCGCAGAAAAAAACTTTGCTTCTCTTTGCTGTTTTTAACACTAATGTGGTGAAAAAAGGAAAGGCAGTGGTGTTACCTGAATTAGACAGGTTTCTCCTCTGTACGGTGGCCACTTTAGGACATCAGAGGTTGCATTTGGTCAGGTTCAGCGGCAGCATGCTGCGTTAGCATCAATGTACAACCGATCAGTTAAACTGCACTTTCTGAGCGGCTTCTGGAGCTACATCAGGCTTCATCTTCTAATATGTCAGGGGCACAAGATAAAAACAAAAGCAGAGACAAAAGTACCAAAAGGAGCTAAAAGAGGCTAAAAGGCTCAGCACAGCTGTCAATGTACTTACAGGCATGTGAGCGTTACATTAAGGCAGAACCGATCCTTCAACATGCTGACAAACTGAAAGAAATACTGAATACTGACAGAAATGATCAGCTGCGTCAGATGATGTAACATTAACTTGACCTTCAAAGATCCACAAAAATAAAACTGTCATATCCTCCCAAATCCCACTCAGTCCTTTAAAAAGGAACCAGCCTGTTTACTCAGACATCAGATGTATCAGTCCTGCCCACGTCACAGCTTCATCATTAGTTATCAGTGAGCGGTGACTCCACCACAAATCATGGCTGATCCACTGACTTGTACAGTTTGGAGATCTGATGTTTGGACCCTGACAAATAAGACATTTATGTCCAGAAACACACCTGCAGTGACTGTAAAGCACATTTTGGAACCCAGATGGTGCAATTTTCATCATACGGTCCCAAAAACAGCAATAAGAATTTCCTATTAAATTCCTTTCTTTCATTCCTTCCTTCTGTGGCCACTCAAAATGTCACTTTTTCTCCTTCGTCTTTCAATTATGTAACTGCCACCAATAATAAAAAGTAATAAAAAATAAAAAAAGATTTTTAAATATCAGATTGATATTGAAATTGATTGAGATTGAAACATTTCACAGAGACCAAGTTCACTTCTCCAAATCACAACTTTTGTGCGAAAAAACTTCCCTAAACACAAAGAAAGTTTTGTTTCAGAGAAGATTAAAAAGCTGCAAATCTTCACTTTTGAAAAGCTGAAACTACTGAATTTGTAGAATTTTTGCTTGAAAAATGACAATCATATAATAATTAATTAATCAGCTTATCGTTTCAGCTTTAAAGGTGAATTCATGTTTACGGTGTTCACGATAAAGAGTCTAATGCTAATGAACTGGATCCGACTACAGCCCGATGATCCAAACCAACCAGACGTGAGACATCGGAATGAAAAGCATCCGAGACTCCTCATGACGTTAATGCTCCCAAAAAGGAGTTTCCTTTTCTTGTTCTTAGCATGACGTTAAAATGCAGAAAACACTTAACCATCCACCACTTATGGCTAACACGGATGCATTTGTTTTAATGGTCAACGAAAACCAAACAAGTGGATCTGCATGTCGCTGTTGGTGCGAAGATCAGGTTCAGTCCAGATATTTGTGATTCGTTCGTTTGATCTTAAATTTAATTCCACGTGGTATTAAGAAAGTCTTAAATCTAGGTTGCCTTAAGATCCTCGTACAAGATAACCAATCTGACGATGATGTTCTGAAGATAACGGGACAAACTACAACTGTTCCATAATGAGGATATAAACAGCTTGGTATATTTTTTGCTCCTGAGTCAGAAGAGCTTTGCACAAACACACTCCAGTTCTTCAACGTGATCCCCCGTCTGACGTCAGATTCTCCAGATCGCTGTCCTCTAGCTGAGAGCCGACACATTTTCTCTCTTCGTTACACTCTGAAGTTGTGAATTTGGTAAAAGCTTCTAATTTGAGCTGATTTATTCATCCATCTGTAGTGCAGCATGACGGGCTGGCTGTGTGTTGGCCTGTGACTCACTGCAACATGAGTGTGGAACTGGAGAGATTCAGTGAGTTCAGGTCAGAACAGAGTTAAAACACTCAGCGTTAAAACACTCAGAGCCGCACAACAAAGCAGAAAACAGACGCACAAAGACAAACCAACATCGCTTCCTGACGCTGAGAGGTCGAGAGAGTTTAACCACAGAGGGTCATCAGGGACCAGTCCCTCTCTGGAAAGTTTCAAAGCAAGCTCACAATATACTGTTACACAAGCCCAAATAACATAATGCAAAACAGCATTCATTAAAAGGAAACCATAAACCCAAACACAACACAGGCTTGGGTGTAAAGAAGCTGTTCTGAACTGTTTGCAAATATACTGTTCATTTTCAAATAAAAACCAGATAATTAAATAATCCACCAGAGGCCAGCCTCTAATTATATATAAAACCCTCATGTGGGTGAAATTAGCTGTACTATTATGGCTCACGTGTTATACTCTATACTACTATAATGAATGTTTTCACATCACAGATCCCAGTCGAGTGACACTCGCCACAAAACCTTCTCTTTTTAACACTAATACTGTTTTCATTCACTACATAATTCCAAACACTTCTACTTTGCTGTTTTTTTAAACTGTTAAGTTACTTTCAATGAAACTTCCTGCAGATGTTTCACATTAAAAACACACCAGGACCCTGATTGGTACCGGCCTCAACAATCCAGTATCGATCTAGTTTACTACTACTACTTCTACTACTACTACTACTTTGCCATTTTCTTGATCTGTGGTAAGCTACTGTCAATGAAACCAAACCCTTCCTTCAGATGTTTCACATAAAGAGCAGATTGGGAAAGATATGGATCGCGCCTTTTTAGCCACCAGAATGCTAATAGCATAAAATATCCCATAACAACACCAACAAAAAAAAAAAGCTAGATTAAATTCATCTGCTGTGTCCACCAGTATTTGTCCACAAATGGATGTGACAGTAGCTTATTCATTCATTCTGATTAACTCCACCTTGCTTTCATATTGTAAAGTTAATGAACGTTAACACTTCCTGCACATGTGTCACAATAAAAGCCAACACAAATGTATATGTAAAGATAATCTGAACTTCTTCTGGACTCAAACATCAACACAAACTTTTAACTAAATATGCCATTTAAAGTTAAAATCTGTAACTTTCTGCATGCTGACACCCTCTGTGGGGGAGGGGGGGAGGTTATTACAATCATGTTTGGACTACAACAAAGATGGCAGAACAGAGTCATCTCATGTTGTTCTTTAGCTCAGCCATCGATCGAAAAAAAACATTATCCAAACATACTAAATACAAAGTAAAATAAAATCCTGTCTGAAAAGGCTTTCTATCAGTTGAGAAAAATACATTTGAATTAAGTAAGATTGAAAAGTTTGAGTAAAACCAAGGTAAGAATATAAAAGACCCTCACATGGATGTCGCGGAGCTTCTTCCTGCCTCTGTCCAGCCGACTCAGCAGTCTCTGGTGTGGTTGCTCTGCGCCCGGCTGCAGCAGGCGGTCGTCAACCGAAACCGTCTTCCTCAAGGCCGCCCGGTCACTGTCCCACGCCGCCCCGCCTTCTTCAGCCAGGGGGAGGCTCCTCGCACCCCCACCTCCTCGTCCTCCTCCTCCTGCTGCTGCTGCGAAGCCCCCCCTCGACACAGGAGACAGATCAGGTGACCAGAAGTCGCGCTGCACTGAACCTGGACGAGAGAAACCAGAGACACCCTGCTGTTACTGTACACCACGCAAACACAGATAAACACTCGCACATACACCAAGTACATGACACACACACTCCAACAACCTGCGGTGCACACCTGTTCCACACAGTGCCGGGAAAACGTGTTATCCCCCTTCCTGATTTCTTCTATATTTGCATATTTGTCACATTTATTTGTTTCGGAGATTAAAACTAAATTGATTATAAGACTAAGACAATCTGAGTAAACACAAAATACATCATTTAATTTATTGAAGGAAACAATTTTTCAACACCAACTAGATACTCATTTAACTAATGAACCAAACTATGTAAACTAAAGGTGTCAGTCAGTATGAAAGCTAACGCAGCATCCCACAATAAGAGCATCATAGCAGCAGTCACACGTGGTGGAAGTGTGAAGATGTGGTTACGCTTTACTGCTTCAGGCCATCATCGAAGGAAACATGAATTCTGCTCTGGAGAGTGATAAGAGATGGTCCACATCTGAATGGCTAAATAGAAACAAAATGGAGGTTTTGGAGTGGCCAAGTCAAAGTCCTGACTTACAGCCAGTTGAGATGCTGCGGCAGAACCTTTAACCCTACAATGTGGCTGAAGACAAGCAATTCAGCAAACAAGAGTGGCCCGAAATTCCTCCACAGCAACGTGAAAGGCGGCACAACCGGTTATTAAGTTGAGGGGGGCAATTAGTTTTCCAGAAGTGTGATACAGGTGTTGGATAACGTTTTTCTTTCAGGAAATGTTGTCTTGATCTAAAACAATGAAGTGTGAATTGTGCAAAAATAGAAGAAATCAGGAAGTAGGCAAAAACTGTTCATGGCTCTGTACATGTGATTAAAAATGAAGATAATTACATTATTTTCATGTACGTATGAGGCTGCGTGATCATTAAATATTATCATTTATTACATTTCAGCAAAATCCTGTTGTGATAATGATCGGATCTGTTATTGCTCCTGTTCTCCAAATCAATGATTCTGAGCAAAATGTAAATAAAAATGCTTGATTTTGTAAACATTTGCCATATTAGAATAAATAATGGTATCCGTAATAATATGGTAGTTAATTATTATAGTTACTGATTATTTATTATAGAAAAATACATATATTCATTCAAATCTGTCATCAATTTGAGACATTTTCCATTTTTCTTTGAGGATTTTCTTTTCCAGTTCTACTTTGAATTATAAAAGCAGACGTCAAACACTCCAGTCAGTGGGGTGAAATGTAAAAATGAAAAGCAGCAGCAGGTCGGAGAGACGGACAATGACAACTGAAGGGATTTCAAAACGTAAAATTTAAAAGTCAAATGTGAGCGTTGCCCTGTAGTTTCACCACAGAGCCTCCATCTCGCTCTGCTGGCTTCATGTTTCCGTTCATTCAGAGTGTGCGACTGTTATCAGGTGTCAGGCTGCAGACTACCTGAGCTGCTGCATTAAAATTACATGAGGAGCCTCACAGGTGCGGGGGGCTGTTCATACTGCAGGAATCCACAATCGTGTAATCACAAGAGTTAGTGAACCTCTTTTTATGACTGATGACACAAGGAATAAAACAATACTGAAGCACAAAATGTGCCTCAGTGCTCCACCCAGTGACTGAAACAGGAAGGATGTTTGGTTTTCTTATGAGATTTTACGTTTTATTGTTGTTTATATGATGATTTAAGAGCTACACCTTCTATATGAATAAAGTATATAAACGTTTTAGGTATGAAACCTTCTTCAACTGATTTTATTTGTTAAGTTTGGGACACGAGACGCAGGGTAATGTTATATATATATATATATATATATATATATATATATATATATATATATATAAAAGGGTTATATATAACATATATATATATATATAACATATATATATTATATATATTATATATATATATATATATATATATATAAAAGGGTTATATATAACATATATATATATATATATATATATATATATATATATATATATATAACATATATATATATATATATAGGTTGAACAATGTGACCTGATTTGTGTTGCTGAAATATTTCATTCAACTGTTAAAAGGTTTACTGAATGTAAACAATATTATGTGGAGTTTAAACCGTCTATGATGCTATGAATGATGTTTGTTAATATTCTGTGCTCTATCAGCACGAGCATGTGGGTGATGCAGAATACATCTCTATTTGTTGTTGGTGGTAATGCACCAGCATGTAGCAGTAAATAAAAAGAGAGAATCAACTCAAAGCTTTTGACCCCAAAGACCCAGAGATTCTAAAAGATTTTTATTTTCTCCACAGCAGAGCTTTAATTTCACCTTTAATAACTGGGGGAAAAGAAAAGTTTTAAAAGTCATATCTGACCTGACTTTGACTCTCTCTCACACACACACACACACACACACACACACACACACAGACGCTTTCAAAAGCCCATAAAACCATAAATTGATTGCACTTCGTCGGTCAGATTGACAGCAGGGTGGTAATGGACGAGAGGAGGAGGACAGAACATCAGACGGACTCGTCTCACACGGAGCTGCCATTTACAAAGCGAGAGACGACCTTGTTCTACTGTCTGCTGATGAGCTGAAGGACGGCGGCGGCGGCTGGATGTGAGAAAACAGAGCCAATGTCACCGTGTCAGGAGAACAAATGCCAGGTTACCACCAGTAATCCTCTCAGTGAACAGAGTTATACCGACCTGGGCACAACCAGAACAGCATCAGGGAGCTCCAACATGGCAGCCGACGCACTCAAAGAAAGAGCTCCAAGAGGTAGAAATGCAACGAAGAGAACATTTAATAATCTCCAGATTCCAATTAAAACCTGTCTTAAATATGTGACAGAGTCCTCCGGCCCTTTGAGCTGTGTGGCGGATGTTAAAACTGTTAACACACATGTTAACCACTGATCAGCTTAAATCAGCTCCCAGACCCAAGAGCTGAGCCCAGAGAGGAGACCAGCTACCCCCTCAGACACTTTCCAGTCACCAGTCAGAGGAGACCACATGAGAATGCAGTGTAAAGAAACCTCTCGGGACAGAAAAAAAATCCTCCTACAGTGGAAAACGTTCAGGTCTGTAGTTTCTTCAGGAGCTCTGAACATTAATAAGACTCCAGGAGAAGAAGACACGGAGGACCTGGATTACAGATTTATATTGTGATGATCTGCTAACAGTGCTTCTGTTTGCTCTATAACAGGAAGGACAGAAGGGAGAAATTATCTAAATTTATGTAGACGTTTCACAAATATTGAGCTGAACTCTGAACACCAAGCAGAACGTAAGGCCTCGTGCTGCTAGAGCAGGCAGAACAGGGAAGAACTCCCATCCCACCAAATTAACGTAAATTACATTTTTATCAGGTTAAATATTCGCAGTATAAAGCTTCGTAGCTGATCAGAAGGTTTGTGTTGTGCTGAAGGTTTAGGATGGACACTGAAACCAGACCAGGACTAACTGAACCTCTCCCCCACACGGCTGGAGGCCTGGCTCCCTCTGGTGGACAGAAGGCTGATCTTCAATGACAAACTGTTGAAGAAATGCAGATTTCTGTCTCTCTCGTGTTATCAGACAAACCAGAGAGGTGAGAAATGAACCCAAGATGATAGAAAGATTCAAAAAGACTCGAACTGAAGCAGATTAATGCATTATTGTGTTTTAATGGTACAAATGTCGAAATTAATTTGCTATTTCAAGTCTGGCTAAAGTCTACAGGGCAAGTCAGAGTTGAGAAGATTTTGTTCGTGGATCATGATTGCGATCAAATAGACTGTGGGCAAGGGTCGGCTACTGACCTCCGTACTTTTAAGGGGAACCGACTGAATCACATTGGTGCTACAGAGTACGGATTCACGTTAAATTACTCTGAGAGCCTGTGGGTGGGAGAGGAGCTCAGCCACTGGCTCAGAAACTCCTTAAAACAGTTTAGCACTAAAACAGTGTGTGAGACTTTTCAGTGTGTCTGAAACCTTAGAATGAAACCAACAGAGACAGTAAAGTACAGAAAAAGGTACCGTTGGGTAGCGGGACAGAATTCATGGTACCCGTACTGGTTCGGCAACCCTACACTGGACTTCTGGTGAAGTTTGGACATCAGTCTGAGAATCATGCGAACAGTAAGACTGAAAACTACTGGAGGTCCAAACAAGCCAAGAAACCGTGGGACAAACTGTTGGCTGTGTATCAGAAAACATGGTGTCAGGATGTTGCTGCACCGCCGCTGCTTGTTTCATACTATTTATGGCTTCAATTCTCTTTGGTTAAGATCTGAACTCCTGGTCCCGACCTTTGGCTTTAAAAACACACAAACGGCAGATGCTGCTCTGCTTTAGTAACACGAAGAAGCTCTGAGACGACGTGTGGAGCACAACAGAGTTCAGGGGAGAGTTCCAGTGTGACGCAGCACGGAGACCTCAAAGGTCCAGGTCTCGTCACGGGAAGTTGAGTTGATACGTTTGGTATTCAAGTGGTTTAAATCGTTGCCAGGCAACAATCGTAGGAAACGAGAAAAGGGTTTAAAGAATGAACGTAATCAAACCCAAAGGTAGACTTGAACTATTCATCAAGTACAGAACTAAAGAACAAATTTGAGATACCTGTACTGTAGGCTCCTCCTCCTCCTCCTCCTCCTCCTCCTCTTCATCTCAGAGTAAATTTCGTCCTTTTCCTCCTCCTCATCTGTCTGACAGCTTTAGCTCCTTTACAGATGACAGTTTGTCCAGTGAAAACCTCGTATCTCCACGTGTTGATGGTGAATGTTTGTGATGAAGTGAAGGATGAAGAGTTCCTTTATGTGCTGAGAAAATTCTCCTCTTGAAGCTCAATAAACTGTTTCAAACCCTCTGGGATCAGCTGGAAAAAGCATTGTCACAGAGCTGAAAACAGGCTGTTTGTCTGTTGACTTTTAGAGATACGTGGTTCTCACAGGATGGCGACGCTACAAACGCGATGATCTTATAGACCATGATGCATTGCTGCAGATTAAAGGATTTGAACACTTCTTCCACCACTGATCAAACATAATAACTAATGAACTGTGAGTAATCTTCGATCTTCAGCCTCCAACAGGTTCAAACTAACTCGTATTACGGACACAATAAATACTGACAACCAGCAGGAGTCTGGACAGCAGGGACGACTCACTGCACCAAGGATAAAACTCAGCTCTGTGGATGAGATGACAGGAAACACAGAGAGGCTTAAAATCGCCTCAAGACAAAAGAGAGAAAACAAAAAAACAAGCGGAGAAACGTGATGATGAAAGGAGGAAGAAATCAAAGGAGGGAAACAGATAATAAACAGTAGTATGGTTGTGGCTGTGCGGTCAGTGATCCAGCTTCCTAAATGAACGTAAACACGGATTTTCCAGATTGCTGATTACTGTGACCCAGGCTGCAGCCAGAATTTTAGAAATACTGACAACCCCTCCCTCATAAAACTGAAAAAACAGATGTTTCAAAGCGTTCTTCACAACACCACGTCTGTAATCTGGTATTTATTTCTGCCCAAAACAAGTCACATACCAAAATCTGCCAACATGTGAAAATATGAATATGTGCATTGAGTCAGAGAACGACAGACAGAAGGAAAAGAGCGATGTCATGAACTTTTCAACCAAAATCAAATCTAAATATAATGGTTATATATGTGGTTCCCAACCTGGGGGTCAAGACCCTCTCAACAAGTCGCAAGATACATCTAAGGGGACATGAGATGATTAAAGGATAAGAGAGAAGAGAATCCATCTGCTCCACAAAATTAGGATTATTTTGGACTTTTCCCCTGAAATGTTGGATCATTTTACCTCTAACCTCACAAAGGGACAGTGCTTTGTTTTAAAGGGTCACGACCACTGATACAGATATTATAAACTCAACAACAAAGAGCCCTGAGGTTGGGGAGACTGGCTGTAATCTGTTCAACAGGAAGCTCATTATCATTCTCCAGAAGGGTGGAGTTAAAGGAAGCAAAGCCCCTGGACAGTATAAACAAGACCAGCGGTCAGAGTGCGTGCTGGTATGTTGGTGCACAAACATGCACGACATGACGGCACGTCCACAACTTCACATCGATCCTGCGTTCAGGCTTCGGTTTCATGTCTGCATCACAAACCCGTGGAGTTACGAGAACAAATCTGCTGACATCTGTTTTCACGGAGCAAACAAACACTCGAGGGCCTTTAACTTCACAGAGCCCAGTTCCTGCAGGAGCTTCCAGGAGCCTTTCAGTGTTGCTTCCAGGTTCTGCTTTGTGTTTCCACCAGAGGTGTCACCATTCTCCAGATCCACGATTCAATTTGACTTCTGATTTTAGCTTCTTTTTTTCACATATCATTCTTTATTCATATAGAACACGTCATTTGTTTAATGGCCTGACAACTGTCCTTTACATTTTCTTATTCTGATTTCAAGTGTGATATGATATAGATATTTTATAAGCTATAAGGCTATAAGGCCATTTGGTCAAATTTGAACAATTTATTTAAAATGTGATCACAGTAAACCTCCTCTGACATGCAGATAAAAACTGAACTGCAGCTTGTGTTCATATAAACAGGCAGCACAACGACTGACTGAGAGGCACCCTGAAGGTTCGCTGTAGCTGAACTGCAGTGTTCTGCTTATCGACACCTTCGGGTGCTGCCGCTGATTTATAGAACAGAAAATTTTGGATAAACACCAGTTCATACAACTCAGGTGGACAAGGTGCCACCCGGGCCCCCTCAGTCTCTTCCTACCTGCAGAGGTCCAGTGGAGTCCTCCCGGACTGGCAGCGAGCCGCCGCCGCTTCCTGATGCTGACCCCGCGGTGGGAGGTGGACGTCCCTGAGCTCAGCGCGGCAGCAGCAGGGGTGGAGGACAGGATGGGGAGCAGGGGGGTGGCCAGGAATGGCATCTCCTTCCCCAGAGCAGGGGTGAGGAAGGTGGACTCCCTCTCTGATGACCTGCAGGGATCAGCCACATCACAGCCAAAGACGTTTACAGGTGAGCTCAGAGTACGGAGGAAACAGGTGATGGGACAGAGACATCAGTCACTGCTGATATAATATACTTCATTTGTCCCTCAAAGTACACATGGACAAATAATTTACACACAAGCTAAAACACAAATATGAAAACTTTAGAAAGAAGAGTTTAAGGGTTATTAGCAGAGGCCAGTCCAACAACATCCAACAGCACAACGCCTCGTATCAAGTCACAGAAAAAGTCCCAAGTCAAAAGAAGCCCAAAGAGACCAGAAAGCAGCTGAACATGAACAGGATGTGAGACTGAACAGTCTGATTAACAGGAAACATCACAAGCGTCGTTTCATTGATGATTAACTGTTCCAACAATAACCGTTTCTGGAAGTGCTTCCTGTTTCGGGAAGAACCGATCTGATAACTGGATCGGTATCAGCATCGACACCATTTGATTCAGTGGATCAGGTCCTGGCCACGATGTGAAGATCCACATTTAATACAGTTTCTTTGTTAATGTTAATATAAAATCCAATAAGTTACATTCATTCACTACCGGATCAATGTTACCTTACATAGAAATAATCCCAATGACTGCCCACTGTGACGTACTCTAAAGACTAATGAAACAGATCATCTACAGTTACAGGACAACTGGGAAAAGACCATCTGCTGACGAAGACCATGAGATACGATCAAAAGCTCCTGAACAAATATTAATCAGACCTCGTGGGAAGGTGTTTTTGGTCGAAAGGGAACTTTCAATTTCAGCAAAAAGACTTTGGAGCTCTGCAGCTATTCTTTTATATCTGTAGAGCGTTTCTGATTAATTTAATAGTGAACCTGACACCGGGACTCAAGTTTACAGAACAACAGTAGGACTTCCACAATGGCTGCCAGTGTTCATGAAGCCTCCTCTGACTTAACACCTCCTGATACCTGGCCTCCGAGACGACGTAGCTGCGGCTCTTCCATGATCCTCGGGCTCGACGGCTTCCCGTCTTTTTCCTCCGCGAGACAAAGTCTAGCAGCTGAGCCCAACTCCACATTGAAGATTGACGCGCTTCAGCGCATCACGGTGGCGTTTGACAACATCATTCGGACGTCTCCACCTCAAATCTTGTTTGGATGGTTGTGTTTTTGTAAAAGTGGAACGTGAACGAGTGTTTTAAAAGAAAGGAAAAAGGTTTTCAGGGTCCGAGCAGGAGACACAATCACACATGACTGAAGTGGAGGTCCACAGCTAAAGGAAAAAGGTCCTCTCAAGTGTTCAGTGCTCAATAGGGTGTTACCTTACCTCAGTGTGTGTGTGTGTGTGTGTGTGTTTGTGTGTGTGTGTGTGTGTGCGTGTGTGTGTGTGTGTGTGTGTGTGGGGGGGGGGGGGGGGGTTAACAGTCAGTGCTTCAGCTATCGCAGCAGATCATCCAGCAGAGGCAGGAGGCCTTTGTGTTAAATGAAAGGAAAACCTTCCAGAGAGACTAATGTTGCATTCACTTGCAGTAGGACATTCAATATCCGTACATTATTGTTTTAATGTTTAATGTTTAATCAGACATGGACTTGATGAGTTGTTGATGTGAAAACTACAGCAGCTCCACTTCAGACTTGCCGATGTGCAACATCTGTAGGTGAGAACATGAACAGCTGCTCCTCCGGCTCAGGAAACACTCGATGTGCAATGACCTGCTAAAGGTGGTATATATATCTATACACACACACACACACACAATGTAGGCGTCAACTGATGCTCATTTAATATGTATGACAGGTTGCTTCATGAAGTCAACCCTACCCACACAGCATGTGTCAGGACAGGACTGACAGCAGCAGTCTGATTATCAGCAGATTATAGTGAACAACATGAACACCACTTGCCTCTAGAGGAGGAAATAAAAGGCTGCATTTGACTGACAGCTGAAAGGCCCCCTGGTGTAATTTATTACAGTCAGCACTGATCGTAGAGCCAAACTAAACACAGTCATTAAATATCTTCCTCTGGGCAAAAACACCCCCCACTTTATCTAAACCCCAGGCTGCCTCACTCTCCATGACAGACCTGGGAGGGTTTCTTGGTTTCACTTCATCTCAACGTGAAAACAAACACTTACACTAGTGTGTAATAAGTGTAAGTGTAATCTCCACAGCTGATTCATTCTCTCTCGGGTCAGTATCAATAGAAATCCAGCTGCCAGAGAGCTTCCAGTAAGCTTCCTGGGAGAAACTTAAACAATATACACGTGACATTTATAACAACCTGAGTTTAAGATCATTTTCCTTGTCTGGAGAGCACTGATGGCCGACATGTTGATCTATGGCTCCTGGTTGATGGGACAACCTTCCTGAGGATTGTCACGTCTCCTTTTTCCCATTAAAACCCTTTGTTCCCTTATTTTCTACATAAAGAGCCCTCCAGCTTTACAACCCAGTCACAGTGACTGTACTTCCTTATATTAGCAGGACATTTCCCCCACGTCTGTAAACACCAACGTTTCCCCTCAGGCTCCTGCAGGCTGTGGGCTTATCTCTGCCTACATAGCTGCCATCACCATGGTGCCAGACAAATACTTTATAAGCTACAGCATCTGAGGAACAATGTTCCTGCTGGCTGGAGGAGGAGGAGGAGGAGGAGAGGGAGGAGGAGGAGGTGGGGGAGGAGGGGAAGGAAGGGTTTCAGGACTGACCACAGTTTCAACAGCTGAGAGACTCGGCCTTACCTGAGTGGTGTGTCGGCCTCTCCTGGCTCGCTGCAGGTGGAGCGACGGGAGTTGGAGGCCGGGGAGGAGGAGGAGGACACCGGTGGGGAATTGGAGGAGTGGTTGGATGCATGTGAGGAGGAGGAAGAGGAGGAGGAGGAGGAGGAGGTGCGGGTGGAGTCCCGGGGCAGCAGCAGCGAGGACGGCATACACAGCCATGTCTCCAGGTCGGAGAACTTGGAGTAGCTCAGCATCTCCAGAACACTGCAGGAGGAGAGACACACGCTCGTCTGAATCTGCATCGTTATCTTCATCGTTATCTTCATTAACCGGTGAGCAGCTAATTAAATCAGCTGGAGGACATCGTGCAGCGTTCAGCTGAGAGCAGATGTTCCCCTCAGGAGGAGGAGGAGACCAAACACAGAGTGAACAGAGAGAGAACTGGACACAAACACGAGGTCATCTGACGGATCGTGCTGCTGACAGGTTAATGTTGTGTTCACAATTTGTTTCCCCCGTGAGTTACTTCAGGTTTAAAGTAAAATTTCTCTATAACATTAAATATTAATGACTAAAGCAGCAACACTACAGTGAATATATCGGCTACCTGCGTTCAGCTGAGTCCATCGCAGGTTGTTAGGTTTTTGAATTAAGGGTGACTCACCTCTCCTCTCCCACTCCTGGGAGGTCATCTTTCTCGTCTTCGGTCTGGAAGACGCAGGAAGTCCTGGAGTCTCGCGATGACAGCAAAACACAAGAGTTATCAGAATCCACGGACATCTTCAGCCATATCTGTAGGGGGTCAGGAGAGGACAACAGGTGAGACAACAGGTGAGACAACAGGTGAGGACAACAGGTGAGTAAACAGGTGAGCACAACAGGTAAGTCAACAGGAGAGTAAACAGGTGAGCACAACAGGTGAGTCAACAGTTGAGGACAATAGGTGAGTCAAGAGGAGAGACAACAGGTAAGTCAACAGGTGAGGACAATAGGAGAGGACAACAGGTGAGGACAACAGGAGGTGAGGACAACAGGTGAGTCAACAGGTAAGTCAACAGGTGAGTCAACAGAAGAGGACAACAGGTGAGCCAACAGGTGAGCCAACAGGTGAGCCAACAGGTGAGCCAACAGGAGAGGACAACAGGTGAGCCAACAGGAGAGGACAACAGGTGAGCGAACAGGAGAGGACAACATGTGAGCCAACAGGAGAGGACAACAGGTGAGCCAGCAGGAGAGGACAACAGGTGAGCCAGCAGGAGAGGACAACAGGTGAGTGAACAGGAGAGGACAACAGGTGAGCCAACAGGAGAGGACAACAGGTGAGCCAGCAGGAGAGGACAACAGGTGAGTGAACAGGTGAGCACAACAGGTGAGTCAACAGTTGAGGACAACAGGTGAGTCATGAGGAGAGACAACAGGTGAGTCATGAGGAGAGACAACAGGTGAGTCATGAGGAGAGACAACAGGTAAGTCCACAGGTGAGGACAATAGGAGAGGACAACAGATGAGGACAACAGGAGGTGAGGACAACAGGTGAGCCAACAGGTAAATCAACAGGTGAGGACAACAGGAGAGTAAACAGGTGAGTCAACAGTTGAGGACAATAGGTGAGTCAAGAGGAGAGACAACAGGTAAGTCAACAGGTGAGGACAATAGGAGAGGACAACAGGTGAGGACAACAGGAGGTGAGGACAACAGGTGAGTCAATAGGTAAGTCCACAGGTGAGTCAACAGAAGAGGACAACAGGTGAGCCAACAGGAGAGGACAACGGGTGAGCCAACAGGAGAGGACAACAGGAGAGGACAATGGGTGAGCCAACAGGAGAGCCAACAGGAGAAGATGACAGGAGGTGAGGACAACAGGTAAGTTAACAGGTAAGTCAACAGGTGAGACAACAGAAGAGGACAACAGGTGAGCCAACAGGTGAGTCAACAGTTGAGGACAATAGGTGAGTCAAGAGGAGAGACAACAGGTAAGTCAACAGGTGAGACAACAGAAGAGGACAACAGGTGAGCCAACAGGTGAGCCAACAGGAGAGGACAACAGGTGTGCACAACAGGTGAGTCAACAGTTGAGGACAATAGGTGAGTCAAGAGGAGAGACAACAGGTAAGTCAACAGGTGAGACAACAGAAGAGGACAACAGGTGAGCCAACAGGTGAGCCAACAGGAGAGGACAACAGGTGTGCACAACAGGTGAGACAACAGAAGAGGACAACAGGTGAGCCAACAGGTAAGTCAACAGGAGAGGACAACAGGTGTGCACAACAGGTGAGTCAACAGTTGAGGACAATAGGTGAGTCAAGAGGAGAGACAACAGGTAAGTCAACAGGTAAATAAACAGGAGAGGACAACAGTCTGAATACAGGTGGTTCAGGTAACATGATGTCCAGCAGCTCCTCCAGTTCACTTCCTGGTTGGTCCTTTAACCAGAGACAGTTAACAGGCTGCTAACCAGCTGGTGACGTTAGCCCGTTAGTTTAGCTGATAGCTAGCTGGGAACACTAGTTTAACTAGTTATCTGTAGTTATCTGTAGTTTCAGCTTGTTAACTAGCTGGTAACACAAACTTATTAGTGGCTGGTGGCTAACTCCTCCCATTAACGTGTTAGCTAGTTAACCAGCTGGTAACTAAGTAGAAACTACAGTTGCCATGGTGATCCCATCCAGAGTGGCGGTTAACCCGCTGAAGGATGAATCACAGCAGACAGAAAGACTAGCTGAACTAGTTAAACTAGTTAAAGGTTCTCCGTGTGTGTGTGAGTGCAGCACACACGTGGCTCGGTCCCTGTCAGTCAGTCAACTAACCAGTTAACCAGTTAACCAGTCAGACTCCACCAGTCAGCTGCAGGAGGGAATCCGCCTCCTCCCGCCGTCAAAGCTCAGCCAGCAGCGGCTCTTTACCGTCTCTCAGTCCTCCTTCTTCTGCACTAACACGCTCGCTTCCTCTTCTTCCTCTTCTTCTTCTTCTCCTTGTTTTCCCAGAGCAGAAACATCTGCTCACACTGGGCTGCCGCCTGGTAACGTGTCTTTGTCCTGCCCCGTGTAAAACATCCCAAAATACAGCGAGCCAGGCCGGGCTCACATTTCACTGCGGTCCCCGCACCGCACACACGCCCCGCCACATCTGGGGCCGAGCCTCAACACTGCCGTGACTCACACTCAGCAGCGGCCAATCAGGGGGGGCCGTCCGGGGCCGGGACCGTCCGGGACCGGGACCGTCCGGGGCCGGGAGAGGCAGGGCGAGGGGGCGATTCACTCGAGGAAAGGAAGGAAGGAAAGATTCCCTCTTTCCTTAAATACAGACAGAGGGGAGGAAAGAAAAGAAGGACACAGGGAAGGGGAGAGGAAGGAAGGAAAACTGGAAAGTGAACGGAAGTAGGAAAGAAGAGGACAGAGGTATAGAAATAAAGAAAAGGAGGAAGAAAAGAAGGAGGAAAATGGAAATTGGATGAAAGTAAGAAAGGAGGAAGGACAGAAAGAGGATGGGGGAAAAGGGAAGGAAAGGAGGAAGAATGAAAACTGGAAAGTGAATCTAAAAGAGAAATAGGACAGAAGGGAAAAATGAAAAAATAAAAAATGAAAACAGTGAACAAAAGGAGGTGAATAAATTAAGAGAGGGGAAGATAAGAGGAAGGGCAAAGGACTCATGGAAAGAGAATGAAAGTAGGAAAGGAAAGAAGAGAGGAAGGAAGAAAAGAAGGAAAGGGAGAAAGGGTCCTGTTGAGGAGACATCTTTGAAACTTTCCTCCATCTCTCCTTAAAGAGGTTTTGAAGGGTTCCTGGAGGCCTGGAGCCTGGAGTCCTGGAGCCTGGAGCCTGGAGTCCTGGAGTCCTGGAAACTGGAGCCTGGAGTCCTGGAGCCTGGAGCCTGGAGGCTGGAGTCCTGGAGGCTGGAGTCCTGGAGCCTGGAGCCTGGAGCCTAGAGTCCTGGAGCCTGGAGGCTGGAGTCCTGGAGGCTGGAGTCCTGGAGGCTGGAGTCCTGGAGGCTGGAGTCCTGGAGTCCTGGAGTCCTGGAGCCTGGAGCCTGGAGTCCTGGAGGCTGGAGTCCTGGAGCCTGGAGTCCTGGAGCCTGGAGTCCTGGAGCCTGGAGGCCTTGGTGTGGACAGCAGAGATCTCAGACAGGAAGGAGGCTGTTTATGTTCTGAGAAGCTGCTGTAATTATCTGCAGACAAACAGGCAGCAGAATAATAACAGCCTGTAAGACGCAGCACTGCTCTCTGAACTTCTGACTGAAGGCTCGTGAAACCTGAAAAACCCTGATTCCACTTCTAATGACGTGTTTGTCTTTCTTGTAGAACTCAGCTGAAGGATAGAGTAACGCTGTAAAGTCTGACTGTGGCGTTCATGTGAGAGTACTAGTGACCATGTGGCTCTTACATTGTGTGTATTTATTAAATCATAAAGTGATTTTATAACAAATACAGTAAACGGTCATAAATCCCACAGTGCTGTGGTTGTTTTATCTCAGTAATGTTTCTTATTATTTCTGGATTTATTAAGTCTGAATTACTGTAAACATCTTTTAAATCTTCTGTTTTATTCTTATTATTGTTTTTATCTTATATATTGTTGGTATTTCATTCCATTTTGTTTCTGTGTTATTTCTGTTTACCTCATTGCCTCCTGTAATGTTTTAACCCTTGTTCAGCGCTGTGTACTTTTGTTTTGAGAAGTGCTGCATAACTAAAGTAATGTCTTCATTACAATGCTGCTGGTGTTCCTCCCCCCACCTGCAGGTGGCAGTATGGGCTCACAGCAGCACAAAAATCAACAAACAACAAAAATGACAAAAAACGACAAAAACGACACTAAAAACGACAAAAATGAAAAGAACCCAATATAAACGACACGATAAACAACAAAAACGACCAAAAAAACCCCAAAAACAACAAAAAAAGACAAAAACGACGAAAAACGACACTATAAACAGCAAAAAGGACAAAAAACAACACTATAAACAACAAAAAACAACAGAAAAACAAAAAACGAAAAAACGACACTAAAGACAACAAAAACGACACTATAAACAACAAAAACGACACTGTGAAAGGAAAAACGGCACTATAGACAAAAAACAAGAAAAAACAACAAAAATGACGGCAACAACAACATAAACGACACTATAAATAACAAAAATTGACAGAAAAACAACAAAAACGACGAAGAAAACGACAAAAACGACACTATAAAAAACAAAAAACGACACTATAAACAACAAAAACCACAAAAAAACACTATAAACAACAAAAAATGACACTATAAAAGACAAAAAAACAACACTATAAAGAACTAAAACGACAAAACAACAAAAACACGACCAAAAATGACACTATAAACAACAAAAACAACAGAAAAACAACAAAAAACGACACTATAAACAACAAAACGACAAAAAATTAACAAACAACAAAAAACGACACTATAAAAGACAAAAAACAACACTATAAAGAACAAAAACCAACAAACACGACGAAAAGCGACACTATAAACAACAAAAAACGACACTATAAAAGACAAAAAAACAACACTATAAAGAACTAAAACGACAAAACAACAAAAACACGACCAAAAACGACACTATAAACAACAAAAACAACAGAAAAACAACAAAAAACGACACTATAAACAACAAAACGACAAAAAATTAACAAACAACAAAAAACGACACTATAAAAGACAAAAAACAACACTATAAAGAACAAAAACCAAAAAACACGACGAAAAGCGACACTATAAACAACAAAAACGACAAAAAATCAAAAAACCCCAAAAACAACAAAAAAAGACAAAAACGACGAAAAACGACACTATAAACAGCAAAAAGGACAAAAAACAACAACAAAAGCAACAACAAAAACAACACTATAAACAACAAAAAACAACAGAAAAACAAAAAACGAAAAAACGACACTAAAGACAACAAAAACAACACTATAAACAACAAAAACGACACTGTGAAAGGAAAAACGGCACTATAGACAAAAAACAACAAAAAACAACAAAAACGACGGCAACAACAACATAAACAACACTATAAATAACAAAAATTGACAGAAAAACAACAAAAACGACGAAGAAAACGACAAAAACGACACTATAAAAAACAAAAAACGACACTGTAAACAACAAAAATGACAGAAAAACAACAAAAACAACAAATACGACACTATAAACAACAACAAAGACAAAAAACGACGAATGCAACAACAAAAATGACACTATAAACAACAAAAAACAACAAAAACGACGAAAAAACAACAAAAACGACACTATAAACAACAAAAAACAACACTGTAAACAACAAAAACGACAAAAACACAACAAAAACAAATAAAAACGACAAAAACGACAGAAAAACAACAAAAACAACAAATACGTCACTATAAACAACAAAAACCGACAGAAAAACAACAAATAGACAAAAAAAGGACAAAAATGACAAATGGACACTGTAAACAACAAAAAACGACAAAAAACAACAAAAACGACGAAAACAACGACATAAACGACACTATAAATAACAAAAAATGACAGAAAAACAACAAAAACGACTAAAAAAATGACAAAAACGACACTATAAAAAACAAAAAATGACACAATAATAACAAAAACAACAAAAATGACAAAAACAAAAACAAGACAACCAAAAACGACAGAAAAACAACAAGAACGACACTATAAACAACAAAAAAACGACACTATAGACAACAAAAAAGACAAAAAATGACACTATAAACAACAAAAACGACACTATAAACAACAAAAACAACACTATAAACAACAAAAACGACAGAAAAACAACAAAAACGACACTATAAACAACAAAAAACGACACTGTAAACAACAAAAACACAACAATAATGACAAAAACAACAACAAAACAACAAAAACAACAAATACGACACTATAAACAACAACAAAGACAAAAAAACAACAAAAACGACGAATGCAACAACAAAAATGACACTATAAACAACAAAAAACGACAAAAAACAACACTATAAACAACAAAAACCGACAGAAAAACAACAAATAGACAGAAAAAACGACAAAAAACGACAATATAAACACCAAAAACCGACACTACGGACAACATAAACAACACTATAAATAACAAAAAACAACAGAAAAACAACAAAAACGACGAAAAAACAACAAAAACGACACTATAAACAACAAAAAACAACACTGTAAACAACAAAAACGACAAAAACACAACAAAAACAAATAAAAACGACAAAAACGACACAAAAACAACAAATACGTCACTATAAACAACAAAAACCGACAGAAAAACAACAAATAGACAAAAAAAGGACAAAAATGACAAAAGCGACACTATAAACAACAAAAAACGACAAAAAACAACAAAAACGACGAAAACAACGACATAAACGACACTATAAATAACAAAAAATGATGCAATAATAACAAAAACAACAAAAATTACAAAAACAAAAACAAGACAACAAAAAACGACAAGAACGACATTATAAACAACAAAGACAAAAAAACAACAAAAACGACGAATGCAACAACAAAAACGACGAATGCATCAACAAAAACGACACTAAAAACAACAAAAAACAACAGAAATACAACAAAAACAATGAAAAATGACAAAAACGACAGTATAAAAAACAAAATCGACAAAAAAGAACACTATAAACAACAAAAACCGACAGAAAAACAACAACAAGACAACAAAAAACGACACTATAAATAACAAAAAACGACAGAAAAACAACAAAAACGACAAAAATGACACTATAAACAACAAAAAACGACACTATAGACAGCAAACAAGACAAAAAAATAACACTATAAACAACAAAAAACGACACTGTAAACAACAAAAACACAACAATAACGACAAAAACAACAAAAACACAACAATAACGACAAAAACAACAAAAAACAACAAAAACGACACTATAAACAACAAAAACAACACTATAACCAACAAATACGACACTATAAACAACAACAAAGACAAAAAACGACAAAAACAACAAAAAAACAACAAAAACGACACTATAGATGACAACAAAGACAAAAAAACAACAAAAACGACGAATGCAACAACAAAAACGACACTATAAACAACACTATAAACAACAGAAATACAACAAAAACGACGAAAAAATGACAAAAACGACAGTATAAAAAACAAAAACGACAAAAAAGAACACTATAAACAAAAAACGACAGAAAAACAACAAGACAACAAAAAACGACAGAAAAACGACACTATAAATAACAAAAAATTACAGAAAAACAACAAAAACGACACTATAAACAACAAAAAACGACACTATAGACAACAAAAAAGACAAAAAACGACACTATAAACAACAAAAACGACAAAAATGACGAAAACAACAACAAAAACAACACTATAAACAACAAAAAACAACAGAAAAACAAAAACAACAAAAAACGACACAATAAACACCAAAAACTGACACTATAGACAACAAAAACGACACTATAAACAACAAAAACGACACTATAAACGACAAAAACGAAGAAAACAACAAAAACGACACTATAAACAACAAAAACGACACTATAGCCAACAAAAACGACAAAAAACGACAAAAACAACGACATAAATGAAACTATAAATAACAAAAAAAGACACTGTAAACAACTAAAATGACAAAAACACAAGAAAAACGACAAAAAAACACCACTATAAACAACAAAAAACAACACTATAAACAACAAAAACAACGAAAAAACCGATAAAAACGACACTATAAACAACAAAAACCGTCACTATAGGCAACAGAAACGACAAAAAAACAAAAACGACAAAAATGACACTATAAACAACAAAAAACGACACTATAGACAACAAAAACAACCAAGTACAACAAAAAAGGCACTGTAACAACAAAACTAACAAAAGAACAAAAACAACAAAAAATGACAAAAAACAACAAAAAACACAAAAAACGATACTATACACAAAAAACAACAGAAAACGACACTATAAACAACAAAAACGACAAAAAAAACAACAAAAACAACAAAGAAACGATGAAAAAACAACAGAAAGCGACACTATAAGCAACAAAAACGACAAGAAAACAACAAAAACAACAAAAAACAAAAAAAACGACACTATTAACAACAATAAAGACACTATAAACAACAAAAACAACAATAAAAACAACAAAAAACAACAGCATAAAAAACAAACAACAATAAAAACAACAAAAACGATGAAAAAAAGACAAAAAACGACACTATAAACAACACAAATGACAAACGACAAAAAACGACACTATAAACGACAAAAACAACAATAAAAACGACTTCAGCATTCACACTAATAAACTCTTTTTGTTGTTTTCTAAAAAGGAACGAGGTGATGTCCATCTTTGTCACCTAGCAACAGTGTATGTTTGAATGTAAATGTACTGTGTCCTTCCCAGAGTCAGTTGATCATAAACACTTTAGTTTATTCAGTCCAAAAAGCAGATCCCTTGAAAGTCCTGGAAGGTTCTGCGGTCATGGACGAGTCAGCACTGGAGTGGTACTTTGATACCTTCATTGCAAATGTGAGTAACAGGCTGCAGCTCCTCCTCTCTCAGTGAAAACAAGATGTTAAAGGGTCAGTTCACCCAAATGACAAGTCTGTCCAGACCTGCCAACGGTTTTCATTTGGAATATTTCTACAGAACAGAAACTCACATGTGAATTCAATGGACTTTAAATTGGAAATGTCTAAATTATACATGAGAAACTGATATTTTCACCTGGGATTCTTTGGTGGTAGATTGCATTACACATGAAACAAATATGTACATAGATAAATAGATCAGTAAATAGATAGATCAATGGATAGATTTCAGATTTATCCACATGTTGTTGGTTTAGGTTATTTGATATGTTGACTACAATAAAAATGTAAAATATCACAGGACTGACTGAAGTTCAGATTTGTAGTGTGACTCATCAGGAGTCTCTGGCTACAGGACTCCTCACAGCTGGAGGAAGAGGAGGTGAACGAAGAGCTGAGTGACGAGCTGTTCGTCAGGTCACTGCCCGATGAGCTGCTCACTCTGCACGAGTCTCTGCAGGACGACTCAGGTACCACAGCAACAATACTGATGTTGATCGTAAAAGGTATTTTTATCTGGTAGAAACATATGGATCTTATTTGTTAAGCAGAGCCATGCATGTTCATATTTTCACTCATTTACAGACTTTCAATGTAAAAGGCACAAAAATGAACACTTCATAAACACTTCACATGTAAACAGGTGGGTGGTCCGAGCCGGAGCTGAGCCCCTGCCCCATTAGTCCCACAGTGACACAGCAGCCAGAAATCTCCCCACAGATACAGTAGGTCACCACGACACACTCTCACCACAAAGTCCATTTAATAGCTGTTCTGGAGCTTCACACAATCCTCTAACATTCACAGTTTTTAAATGTGTAGTTATTACGTGTCATGCTGCATTCATGTGTTGCTGTAAAAGTCCACGTCCAGTGATTGTGAGCTTGTGTGCAGGAACGTGATCTCTACAGTGAAGCTGGGCTGCTGTCTGGACCTGAATTTCATTGCTTGCAAAGCGTGGAATGTAGTGTACAACCCAAAGGTACAGAAACTAGACAAGGTCACTTCCATCCACTTCATCCATTTTGGGATGAAACGACATATTATTACTTGCAGCATCTTCTGATGTGTTTGCTGTGATGGCACCGGCAAATGTGCAGGGGTGTAGTTCAGAGACATTGGCAGGGCTGTTTCTTTTATACTTGTACTGATTTTTTTGTACAATGTTTACATGTTTTTCTTTTCCATTTTTAACCTGCCACCCAATAAGAGTTAGATCAACCAGTCGGTGTGTTCGATACGCAGGTCTCCTAGACACATTATTGAGATTTGGGAGATCGACAGAGTCATCTATCCTCAGAGAACCTGCTTACTTTAAAAACCCATTAATTTCCTCCACAGGAAGTTTAGAGAGCAATTTAAATTGTCTAGACTTTGTTAAATGTCTTATAGTCCAAGGTGAGGCAAACTGCCATCTAGGAAACAACCTATAAAGCAGCCGGTTGTTCCTCAGACTCAACTTCCAGCTGTGTTTCAGACTTACAAGGCGCTCATCATGAGGATCCGTGAGCCGCGAACCACAGCGCTGATCTACCAATCTGGGAACCTTGTCTGTACAGGAGCCAAGAGGTCTGTTGGGACTCATCTCCACTAACTGTGGTGCTGCAACACAGTTTTCAGGACAGTGTATGAACACTGTTTGTTTGTGCAGTGAGGAGCAGTCGCGGCTGGCGGCCAGGAAGTATGCCCGCATAGTGCAGAAGCTGGGCTTCCCCGCCAGCTTCCTGAACTTTGAGATCCAGAACTTAGTGGCCACTTATAACACCTTCCCACTCAGTCTGGAGCGACTGGCCCACGTTCAGCACTGCAGGTCAGGAGACACTGGCTATGGTCACATAAGCCACAATCTTCCATCTGAAGTCCTATTGACGATTCCTCTGGAAGTGTTTTGGTGCACTAAGCTGATGTTTTAAAGTGTAGATTAGCACAAAGACTAGATGCAGGGGAAAACTGTTCATCAAAAGTGAGAAGTAAAAACTTTACTAGTGTTGCTTCGTGTCGGCTAACAGGCGAGTAACCAATGCATTCAGCTTTGTAGACAGTAGAGGAGAGCTCGAACCTGGCTTCACACTGTGAAGGCAGGACTTTTACCTCCATCACTAACTGCTACTTAAACCACAGCAATACAATAACTATGAGCTTGCTGGTTTCTCTGAGGGCTTACAGTCAAACAACAAAACAAAAGTCCTCATGGAGCCTTCTTGAAAACTAGTCTTGGACGTGACCCTGGTGAAGACAGTTTGAGTCTGTTGTGAATTCTCTGATTATTAGTGAAGGTTTTGTGTGTTTTTCACTCCCCACAGTTATGAACCGGAGCTGTTTCCTGGCCTCTTCTACAACGTGATGCCTGGCATCACTGTGACCATCTTTTCATCTGGGAAGATGTCTTTGAGCGGTAACTAAACTGTGTTTGTGTCTATGCATCCCAGTTTATTGATCATGTGATGAAATACCACAGAGCAGAGTGTCTAAGCTTGATCAGGCGCAGGCACATTAAGAGCAAAACAATTGATTCTTATCAATAATTATATCTACAATGCACTGCAGTATCCTCGCTGATCATTCAGGACAGCAGAAATCCATGTTTTGAAAGTTTTACGGGTTTTAGGGGTCCTGTAGGTAGATATTGTGGTCACAGAGGAGGTTCTGGGGTCCTTTACGTAGTTGTATTGTTCCTTTAGGTGGATTATAAGGGTCACTGAGGATATTCTAGAGCTCCCTATGTTTAGTGTTCCCATGAAAGGTTCTAGGAGTCTTGTAGGTAGTTCTGAAAGTAATTGAGAAGGTTGTATAGGTTCTTTAGGTTCTAGTGTTCCTTAATGAGGGTGTAGGGGTCACTGAGGGGGTTCTGGGGGCCCTTTAGGGGGTGCTCATGTTTATTGTTTGGCTCTAGAGGTCCTGGAAGTTATTCCTGGAGTAATCAAGAATGTTGTAGTTGTTCTCCAGGTAGGTCTAGTGTCCCTTTGGGTGGTTCGAAATAGTTCTTGAGGAGGTTCTAGAGGTCCTGTAGGTATTCTTGAAGTAATTAAGGAGGTTCTATGGGTCCTTTAGGTAGTTTGTGTGGTTACCGAGGAGGGTTGAGGGCTCCTATATGTAGTTCTTGTGTTCCTTTAGGAGATTTTAGTGGATATTTTTGCGGTCTGGTCTAAATTTAAAAATGATCCTCTGTCCCATGCTCGTGTCTGATTTTAACTTTTGTTAACTTAATTGTGTTTAGGTATATCTACCTGTATATCTTGTGTTACATTCCAGGAGCTAAAACGGTAGCTGAGATCTACCAAGCATTTAATACCATTAATCCAATCCTGAGCAGCTTCAGGAGGCCGTGAAGAGAGATGCACCGAACTCTGACAGCAGCTCCTGTTTGTTTTAGGGTGTTGAACACAACATCCTAAAGGAAATAAATTAATGTTTTATATATCACTGAGCAGGAAACTCTGCTTTGCTTTGCTTTTCCTCTGCTGTCTCAAACTTTCTGCATCATATATTGAATATTACTGAAATGTTACTCTGATGTGAATATCAGTGATTTGGACATGTGAAAATATCGAAATGCCAGGTAGAGAAAGGTATCATGCAAGTTTAAACTGTAGTTCTCTTCTGCACCACTAGATGTCAGGATGGCTGCAGGTCGGTTTATGTAGAAAGAAACTATTAAACACAAGTTAAGGCTGTATGGACTCATAATTGTAATAGCCATGAAATGTTTGGGAATTGCTTGATTTTGGCCTGAGTTAAAGAATCTCTGGAAAAGTTCCTGAAAAGATGACATTTTGTAGATACAACAGTTTTACGTACACATGATCGGATTAACTCACTTTAGGGCCCTGGGGCAAAAATAAGTGTTAGGCCCCTAAAGACAACACCACCATGTGTGTCATGTCACCTTCAAGTTATAAATTTAACGAATTAGTTTGAAAAATGAAAGGTAAAACTAGTTTTTGACACAGTTCCATTCTTCCACTCCCAAAGCAGAAATAATTTGTACAATAGCAGAACCTCAAACTGGACTGAATGACAGAAGTGGAGAGAATGAACTGAGGTACTTTCCTCCTCTGTGACTTTTAGTTATTTAGGGTTAGTATTAGCTCCATCTGCTGCACACACAGCAGGAAACATCTGGCTGACGCTCCACTTCTTAAACAGGTCGGTTTGTACCTAATAATTCAGTGGAACCGACAGGTGAGGATGGCCCAGACACTTACAGCACCTCCCCTCATCTACTGCTTCAGTAAACTCAGTTTGTCTTCTGGGAGATTTATACTGTACCCTTTATTTGAGGGTTTTCAGAGTTCTTCAGACACTATAGGTCCCCTAGCTTTTTGAAAAACTAGTATATACAGCACTGGTTTTCGTCATAGATGAGATACACATCAGGTGAGCGCTGGTCAGGTTCATGTTATATGATGAAAACTTGTGTTTATAGAAGTTCTTCTGCCTGAAATATCAAACCCACCTACATCAGACACATCAAAGGTAGATTTTCTTTAAAAAAAAAAAGTCACTAAAACAAAAATGAATGGATCTCTCATAGATGCTTTTTTGGTTTTTGCTGTTGTTTTTATTTACTTTTTGTTCATTCGTTTTGTGACCATTTATTTGTTTTCACTGAAAGCTTCTCTTGTTTCATATGTACATACTGTGAGATGTTAAATTGGTTTTATTGTGACTGTTTTTGTGGGGAGAGGAGGAAGACCACTAGAGACCACTTTATGGAAGCTCACAGGGATCCAAATAAAGAATATAGAATACGATCTCAAGAAAAATGTTCTCAAACCACAAGAGCTAGTTTTTCATTAACCAAACTTCGACTCGCCTGATAATCAGACTGAATTACCATTTGTTCATGTTGACTGAGTTATTTTGCCCTTACTAAATGTATTTGTCCCGTAAACTGAATCTTCAGCTGACATAGAGGTTAGCGTTTAACTTAATAATTTTCATGACGAATGAAGAAATGATTTTGTGGCCATTTTTCTGTCACTATTTTCCATGAATGAAGCTACGTAGTTAAGTCTAACTATGAAGACAACGCCCCCATTTTCAATCCTGCCTCCAAAGCTCTGATTGGTTGATTGTTTGCAACTTGTGATAGTATCAGTAGAGTACGTACCCATACATATATGTAGGTACAAGGGCACAAGATGTGAAGTTAGGAAGTAAGGGGGTGACAATGTGAATTTATACTGCAGGTCTTCTTTAATGAACGGGTATTCTAATATGGCAGGTTCAAAGCATGAAACTAAAGGGGGATTTCAAAAGGTTTGTACAACACTTCGTTCCGACAGTCGGTGTTTCTAGTGAGAGTGTTTCTGTGGCCTGCTGACCTCTGAACTGGAAGCCCTTCCTGTCTGCTCTCCAGGGCTGCAGGCCGGCGTGTTGACACTGAGCAGCAGGAAGTGAGGTAATCCTGCGGCTGACATGATGGATCCTACATGAAAACAGCGAATTATGGGAACGCTTCCTCCCCTGTCGAAACTTTTCTCTGATAGTTTCTCCTCCTTCCTGTCTTCATCTGTTTGTCTTTGTTCTTTCACTCTGTCTTCTCTGTCTCTCTACAATGTCTCTACATTATTTTCCACTTAACTGACATATTTATTTATTTCCAAGTCGATGCAAAATCTCACCCGAGCTCAGCCATAATTTTAGTTATGTTTTAGTCATGTGAGTTTTAATTTAGCTTTAGCTGGTGAAAACCGAAGACAATTATCTGGCATTTTATAGTTTATTTCTCAAGTTCTTTTACATAATCATTACTGTGACCTTTCATCGAGCACCTGTGACCTTCCCTCCTTTTTATTTCATCTGTTTCAGTTTTTCACATCCTGTCAGTCGTTCTCTGTTTAGCTCCTCATTTTCTCTCTCTAATAACATCCTCAGTTTCCTCTGATCCTAATAATACCAAATGATAATCATGCTGACAGTCACACATCCTGTATTCTTCTGTCACATCCCCTCCACTCTGTCCCCTCTCTCTTCTGCTGCCTTTAATCTTTGACTTACTTTAGTCTTTCTACTTTTAGAGGTTGAATACGTTATTTGGAAGGCAAAATAAAACTTTTGAAATGTTAAAAAATAACTCTGGTGATATATTCTCTATTTTTTCTTCTTGTCAGCAAATCTCATGATGAGATTCGATCCAGCAGTGAATGTTTCTACTAACAGGCACTATGTGGCTTTCTTGACAAGAAGAAAAATATAGAATAGCACCAGACTGATCCTCTAAGCAGAGCTGAGGCTGATTTGATTTTGGTGACAGCAACCTTTTGTGGGGCCCTGAGGAAGAGCTTTTGCATGTTTTACCTCACTGTTGAAAGAATCCAGGAATTCAGAAGTTTTTTCTCCAGTTTTCATGAATTCAACAGTGTTGTTTTCTGGTGTACAAAGATCACTGAAGCCTCATGGGGCTGCTGATGTGACTCCACACTTTTAGTACGTTTTTTCTTAGTTTCTGGGCCGTGTGAAGCTACAAAAATGCAACGTCAACTTTTCCACTTTGGTCCTGGCCAAAGAAAATTAACAGCATGTAAGATTACAAAGCTGGAGTTTGACTGTGGCTCAGTGAACACACCTGTATTCCCAGGAAGGAAAAGCACAAACACAGTCCTGTGTGCTCTTATAGCTGCTAACCTCACCACTTTACATGCACAGTCTGTAACCATCTGTTGTAAAGAGGAAGCAGGGGAGGATGTCTCCAGAGACATGGATCCAAAGCAAATAACTCACATCATCCCTAACCCAGAAATGGATCCGGGAAGGAAGTGATTTAGCACTCGTCCACCGTCCCTGGACAGGCACCTAATGGGCCAGGAAGGAAAATCAATCTCTGTACTTTCATTAAACATCTCATTTCGGTCTAATTGCTTTGGAGAGAAACACTTCAAAAATTACAAAATATCCTTTGGGGAGACGATATTATGTGAACACAGAGAGCCACAGGGAGAGTGAGCACAAGGCGAAAAATTCAATCAGTTTCACTCAAGTGGCTGCTGAAACTGTGAATGTAAATTAGATCTGAAGAGCTGCTATTCTCCTGGGACAAATATTTAAAACAGTCACCACAAATGGAGACATTGACAGATATGAAGTGACTGACTTTATCTTAGTTCACATTAGTAGGTGCTTGGTTTCTCCAGCTGACTGCGTCTCTCTCCGGGTCACAGGGTTTCGGGGCTCCAGCTTCGCTCTCAGGCCCTGCTGCAGTGACCCCTCGGTCTGGATCTAAGGACTCACCGGGGGCCCTGCTGGCCCTAACTGACCCCGAGAGGATCATCTGCAAAAGCAAAGTCTGCTCTGAGTTTGAAAATAAGGCCAGATGTGCGCAGCTGGACTCTGCAGAAACTGCAGGAGTGGAGATTTAAATTCCATTAAAGCACATAAATCTGATCATTTTATCTTTGTTTTCACCTTCTGTTACAGTTTTGTGCACCAACATGCTCCACCAGCAGCAACATTAAAGCTGCTCCAATAAAATGTTCATTTTAACAACAGATCACATGACACTTTGTAATGTGACAGGCGTCCCTCGATATGATGAATCCACAAACACACTTCCCCTCAGCTCTGCGTTTTAGTCTCTTTTAGGTCACTGTTTTGGTTTTAAGGCACTTTTACTGTTTGGTTCAGCCTCTCCGCTGTGATCAACCTGGTTTCCAGCAGCAGGCAGCAGTGAAGGTGCACGAGACAAACAAAGTGGGACCCACTCTAAAAAACATTGTTCTGTAGCACAAAACACAGCGTACCTTAAATTTCATATTTGCTTTTTTATATAATTTTTTTACACCTTTTTTGTTATTATTTTTTTGTTTTCTACATATTTTACTTGCTCGTCACTGTGGATGTGAAAGTTCAGGTGTTTGTCCTGCAATAATAATGCAGACAATTCTTTCTCTAAATCTGCTGGAACACCAGAAACCAGAAACCAGACGTCTGGTGGCTGAACAGGGACAATCCTCTTGGGACTGGAAAAAAACTTTAGCATGAAGTCAGCAAAACTACATTGCGAAGTGGAACTGTAACTTCCCTTTGTGCTATTTAGGCTGCACCTGCACCGAGAGCTGGCTGTGAGTTTGGAGGGAAAGAATGTCAGAGCAGGGAAACCTCCTGTTACAGATGTCGACCTGCAAGACCTCCACAAGGTCAGCTGTCAACCAGAACCAGAACCACTGCAGCCGGCTGACCTCATGATACACAAACAGCTTTATTCTGACCTTTTTAATGTTATTTCTTTAATGACACTTGACTTTCTTTTAAAGCTAAATGATTGGAATGAGTGTTTTCTGATCTGCCTCCTCTGTGGTTACGTTATAATCCTTCAGATCCAAATCCAACGTTAAAGCTGCTGGTGTATCTGTTTACAGTGCATCCAAACAAACTCAGGTTGTTTTAATAAAGAAGTCCATCTGATTTCATGCTGCACACACAGCCAGTAAGTTTCCAGCAGGATACAGTACAAGACGTACAGCAGGAAGCATTTGTCACCATTAACCTGCTGTAAACTCTATATGAGAGTTTTGTGAAAACACAATGTGTTGATTCTGTACTTCAGTCTTAAAACAATGGCGGTTCTTTTTGTTCTCCTGTCACCTCCACAGAGACTCTCTGCACTTGGACCACCGTGGACGAGAGACTGGAGCTGTTTGGAGGCTTTACAGGACAACAGGGATCAGGACGATAAATAAACCTCCGCTCATTCCTCCCAGATGTTGAAGACTGCCGGTCTGGAGCTGAGAGGCTTTCAGCTGGAGGGTGGAGGCAGATCCTGGGACAAGACATGTGACCCAGACGGTCTCCATCAGAACATGTTGGGATGTAAAGATCCGCTTTTATTGCTTTGTTGCTGAACTGGCATGAATTCACCTTTCCTTCTCCCCTGCGAGTGAATCCACTGATTGCAGCAGTTCCATTGAAATGATGATTTCCCTGTGAAAGTTCAACAATGTAAATGCTGAGGGGAGCAAGTCTTTACTCAGTTAGTATCTACTTCTGTAGATTGTTGTTTCATCTCAGTATCTATTTAATCTGGGATGAGGAAGAAGAAGTGTGTTCCAACTAAGGACAAGTCTGTACTAAATGAATACCAAACATTTAAAACAAAAATTCCACACACACTGAAATACACGTCTGCTTCTTGAATCTCCTCAAAGACACAATGATGAGCGTCTAAATATGTCCTCAGGGGTTCAAGATGAAGGTCATTTTAATGATTTGTCTTCTTCAATTCTCCATTTTTCATTTGACAGAAAACTGTTAAAAATAAACATTATTTAAGGTGGTTTGGAAAAATGGCCATCCATAACTCCTGTCACTAATTTTAAGGTTTGGCATGAATTCAGGGTGTTTTGACATAAAAGCGAAGTTATTCTAAGGAACATGTGGTCGGTGGTGATTTAAAGAGTGTGTGTTAGTGACAGAGAACCAGCATAAGGGAGGAAAGAGTTAAAACTTTTCTTGTTACTCCAGTAGGAGGTGGTATGGAGGGGGGAGGAGGGGAGGAGAGGTGTGGGGGAGGGCAGTCCCCCCTGTTTTTTCTATTGATAGCCATATTCCCCCATTTATTCCTGTAGTCAGGACGATGCAGAGTGACGACCTGTAGAGCCTCCACGCCAAGGGAAATATGACTGTTTGAGTTTGTTTCTGAAAAACAGAAAAACACACAAAGAATGCAGAGCTGCACGCTTCTACAGTAAGTGTTTTTGATTCTTCCTTTTCCAGGATGTTTGGCTGCATCATTAAAACTTATCAACCTGTTCAGTGTAAAATCACGTGTGTGTGTGTGTGTGTGTGTGTGTTTCTCTCTGTGCTCACATCATTGACTGTTGATCTCTGAGTCAAATCTTAAAGTTCATTTTTAAGATTAAGGTGAAATTTGAAAGGTATCTTAAAGCATTAGATTCAATCTGAAATATTATCTTCTGTCTGCTCTGATATTAAGTAATAACTCACTTTAAGGTGACTTAATTTTCTTCAATCAAATTAAGGGCAATGTGAGGCATTAAATGAAGAGATTTACATGGCAAGTATATATTTTGGTCATGCTTTTACAGCCACAACACATACTTAACCGTAACTGTTTTCTACAACAAAAAGTCTTTTCTGCACATTCACAAACGTATATTTCTCAGCAGACTCACCACAGGCTTTTAAAATGTATGTGTGAACGACATTTTTCAAGCTCACACTCTTACTGACGTGTATTTGAGCCCATACATGATGAGTCATTCGAAGAAAATATGAAGATAAGTTGTTGACGTCAGAGTCTTAACACTAAGGGGACAAATATCCCTTCAAAACATCTGAAAAAGACCTTATATCATCTCTTACTGCGATGTGTACAGACACCATTTAAACAAATTTTATTTCAGTGTCTGGAACCTTTAATAATTCATGTTATTAATGTGATGCAGTAAAACGTGAATGTTTGTGAAACCTAATTAAAGGTTATCATTAAAGTCTCTCCTGCTTTCTTTCCTCCTCTTTTCAATTAGACCAGTTAAGGTGGACTTATTTTTCAGTGCAGCCATCACTCATCACGAGCTCCCCATCCAGAGGAAACAGGGCGGCTCCAGTCAGCCATATTAGGAACATTTTGAGACGATTAGGATTATTTTCTGTCAAAATAAAGACATTTTATTGAAAGTACAATAAATCTTATGTTCTTGAAAATGTAGTTTTATTATTTCGAGGCAGTTTTCACATGGAACAACAAATCCACCTTAACCAACCTCTCTATGTGTCAGAGCAGGTGCTGATTATGACACCTTACTTTATTTTAAAGCTGCAGCGATTAGTCGATTAAATAATCGTCAGCAACATGTTTGATAATTGATTAGCAGCCAAACATTCTCTGGTTTCAGCTTCTCACATGTCAGGATTTGCTGCTTTTGTCCATTTTATCTGATTCTAAATTGTTTGTTGAACAATGAGATTTTGAAAGATGTAACCTTGGACATTTTTCACTCTTTGTTGACGTGTTATAGACTAAACCTTTAGTCGCTAGACTAACCACTGATGAAAATAATCATTAACCACAGCCTTACTATATTATACAATCCATTTCAACAGCATGTCCCCATAAACCACAAGAGAGTCAAATGAACGAATGCAGCTTTACAGACAGATGTCAGACGGTCCAGCTGTGGCCCTGAAAGTGAAGTGATGCTAAACAAAAACATGAATAGATGCTTTGGAACCAGTTTCTCAGCCGTCTCTCTGTGTTTTCCAGCTGTCTTTGGGTTTAACTTTAGGTTTTCTGGCACCACAACGCTAGGTCTGATTTGACTGAGGTACATCACCGTGGTGACCGGGGTGGATCACCATGGTACCAGATGCTGCACAGTTAACCTGCTGCAGAGCAGTTTAACTTCAGAGGATCCTCACAAAGGTTTCCAATAAAGTGACAAATAATAATTAATCACCTATTTGATTAAGTTTTTTTTTATACACAACCATGTGTCCATTGGGATTAAAACAGCACTTCAATGTATATATATTTATAATATATTTACACTTGCAGCCTAATGAATGATGGTTATAGCTGCATATTAACGGTGCCAAGCTTCAGTACAGACGAGGTTCCTCACAGTATTTGGCTGCAGTTCAGGGTAATATTAGGTCAGCTTCGAGTGTTAAATCCTTTTACACTCAATTGGATGAAGACTATACCCACACAAAGTTTATTAGCTTAGTAAATTGTAAATGCAGCATTTCTCTCACATCAAGATTTCACATCTTCAAGCCTTTATTTGCATAAACTATTTCAACTTTTTTTCTCCGCTTCGGAGAAGCTCATGTTCATCATGAGACAAAAAAGCACCAAAATGAAGATGAATAACTTTCCGTACTCAATCTGGACCAATTAACATGTTTAAACATATTCAAAAGATGTTAAACACACTTACTGTAGCAGTACTGGAATAATATGTTTTAATTCTTCCATCACTTCTTATTCTGTTACAATATATATTTCATGTCACTGAATATCACTTTTTGCTGCTGCAGTAACTCATTTCCCTGCAGGTTTTACCATTAAATCTCAGGTCACATGACGTACTCCACTCCTTTGATAATGTTGCACAATGACCGATGATGGTGTCTGTGAAGTCATGTTACGTTGCTGACAAGCTGCAGGTTCTGTCACAGTGGCCTTTTAAATCCTGCATTACTTCTAATTGTTGGTTGGCCATATCTTAGTGAGACGCCTCCCTGTTTTCTGATCTGCTTGTTGTTTCTCATGTTCATCTGCTGTTAATCAAATCTCGACACTTCCTCCATCTGTTTCACATTAAAGTGTAATTAACAGCAGCTGAACATCATGGAAGCACAGCAGCAGTCGCTCCCGTAGTCATTGTGGACGTGGAGATAATATTTATCAATAATATATTTTAGAATATATTTTGACAATCTTAAATAATCTTATTTAAATCATTTACAGGCCACCGTAGCTGTTCCAGAGGCCTGCTGATAATCAAACCTTTTCAGGTCAATACAAGACAGACTTTCACACCTCTTTAATTTTCTGTTTTACAGCTAGCTGGTCTGTGATTGGCTGACATCAGTCTCAAGATGGCCCACATCTTCCTCGCCAGTAAGATCGCCATGTCGGACGACTTCCACAGCAAAGGTGGTGCCAGGATCCCCAGGAGCGCCATGAGGATGCCGACATCGATCTCTGCTGAGAAGCTGAGCCGGGACAGGCCCAGGAAGGACCACAGCGTCGTTGTGACAACACACGTCCCGCATGTCAATGAGGTCCAGCTGACAGCGGCCACTGGCGGCGCCGAGATGTCCTGCTACCGCTGCATCGTGCCATTCGCCGTGGTTGTCCTCATAGCTGGCATTGTGGTCACAGTGGTGGCGTATACCTTCAACTCCCACGGGTCCACCATCTCAGTGTTGGGGCTAGTGCTGCTGTCTGCTGGACTGGGCCTGCTGGGCTCCAGCGCCATCTGCTGGAGAGTCCGACTGAGGAAGAAGAAGGACAAACGGAGGGAAAGCCAGACCGCCCTCATGGCCAGTCAGGGATACTGCGTGGCCTGAGCACCGCTGCGGAGGAAAAGTCCTGAAATCAGTCCTGAGTGGAGTTCAAGTTTCAGCTCTTTTTATCCAAAAAGTTGGTTCAGATGATTAACTTCAGGGAGACAGTGAACCTGAACGCAGCAGACATGAAGGGACATGAATTGGTGAACTTTGCAGAGATGGAGCTCGTACTTGCTGCGGGGTCTCGTCCATCTGAAGCTGTGATGATGCTGCAGACGCCTTAAAGGACTTCAGGAGGCTGAGATGGTCAGAGTAAAGGATGGACACATGGCAGCCTGCAGGATGATTCAGCAGCAGAAAATAATAAATTATGGAGACTGGAAGTGCTGGACGATGGACAGAGGCTAAATTTTCTTTTATAAAGCTCTGAGACGATGAGTTCAACAATCGATTATTCAGTAATCTCCAACAGATCAATCATTTAGGTCATTTATAAGCCCAAAATGCAGAAACTTCATCTGGTTTCAACTTCTCAAATTTGCCCAATTTTCTCTCTTTTAAAAAATTTGGAATTTGGACGGTTGGTTGGACAAAACAAGCATCTGGAAGATGTCAGCTTGAGCTCTGGGAAGATGCAATGGGTGCCCATGAGGGCCACATGGTAGATACAAATATTTCCATGGAAATCTGTGCAGACGGATTATAAACAAAGTTACATCTCAAAATACATCCTGTACTTATCGCTCCTGTGATAATGAAAAGATAATCAGGATGAACCTGTGCTACAGCAAAGGCTCTCAAGACTTATGTAAATGAGAGATTTCAGGTTTTGCTCTATCATGGTGGGTTATTGTGTGTAGAATTAATGCCAAAAAAGTTAATTTAGCCACTGTAAATTATTCATTAAGACTCAAACAGGACTGCAAAATTATACTTTGCTCTGATTGGCTGGTAGTTACTCTATTACCTGCACCATGCAGGAGATGACATGTTTTAGCATTTTGTTTTTCTGACATTAATTATTAACCTGTGCTTTCATTACCTTAACATTGTCTAACCCCCCACCGCTTTTATTCTGAAGGTCAGAGGACCATAGTGGAAGTCTTATTATTTTCCCCTTTCAGTTAAATAATCCATTTGTTGCATTATTATCCATTGATTTCCTCATCAAGATTTGTTTTACTACCATTTGACTCACCAGTGTCTCCAACTCATCAATTCATCATAAAAAAAGCCAGCAGATTATTTGATGATAAAAATGTGTAGTTGTCACCCTACAAAGCTTGTTGATGATGTACAGTATCTCTAACTAAATGCTGCTAATAAGCTATAAAAGACATTTAACAAGGTACTCTATTGTTGATGTTCCTGTTTCTGAGATAAAGCAGTTTGTCTCATGTCAGAACCCATTTGTGAACTGAGCACTCTGAACCTGTGATTCGGCCACACAGCGTTCACTGGGGGGAAAATATTCGATTCGTCGTGGGCAAGACATTTAATCCCTGTGGGCAGACAGCAGACATCTGTGGGATCATGAGATAACACGGCGGGTAAAAACTAATATTTTGTCTTTGTGCAGGGAGCTGAACACGGAGTAACGTTCTGAATACTGAGCTCACAAATGGGGCTCGTCTCTGATATGCATGCCACTTTGTATGTTTAAACTAGTGCACTACGATCCAAAGTGATGAAACATAACCAAATGTCATGTATTCCACCGTATTCACATGTAGCTGTTTATCTGTTCAACTGTGGGTCAATCTTTCATTCACCTTGAAGAGTCATATTTATTCACTGTCAGTAGACTTATAAGTGAAACTTATTTGTTCTATTAAACTCAAGATTCAAGATTCAACCTGACTGCTTTTTAATCTACTCACTGAGGATTTTGTATTCAGAGCAGGTTGAGGACAGACTGTAAAGTTATAGCAGCTCGGCTGTTATATTTAGTTGTGTTTATGTTGCCTAGCATCCCACAGACACACGACCAGATAATAAACCGGGGGGGGGGGGTTGCGTCATTTGGAGGAGGAGGAGGTTGTGGTGACGGGTAACGGTTACAACGCGTTGTCACTTCTGCAGTGCTAACTTTATCTCCACTGGACTGCAGCATCCCGGGAATGTGGGGGGAGGAGGGTGGAGAGAGGGTGAGAGACATAGGCAGAGAGTGGAGAGAGAGAGAGAGGATGCAGCGTTGCATCACCTCCTCAGTGCATCTTCAGTCTCGTTCCTGCAGACACTACGGAGGAGGTTCAGCTGCTCTCTGAGTGGACGGAGGAGGTGAAAACAGATGCAGCAAAGTGGAAAAATATCAGAAACATCCCCACTGTGTGGCACTACCTAGTTTATTAATTAAATAGGATATGGCTCAGATTTGGTTACTTATAGAAATGGTTATTCAGTGAAGTTATTGGGTGCGATGCATGGCCTGTGGGTACAGGCTGCCTGGAAGACAAATTGTAGGGAGCGAATGTGCTCACCATAATTAACATGGAGGTTTGTGGAGATTGAGGCCCCACTTTTATTCGACTGGTTCTAAATTCGATTGCAATTACTTTTATGTGAACTAAACTAGGAGTCTAAAGCGATGCTTGCAGCTATGTAATTAGACACAGTGCTGCTTTGAGCTAAGTGCTAACATCATGTGCTCACAGTGACAACGTGATGATGTTTCGCATGTTCACAATCAGTAAACACAGAGCACAGCTGAGGCCGATGGGATGTCATATAGTTTTGCAGTATTTGGCCATAAAGTGCTGGATATACTTGACCTGATGATGATGCTTGAGGATAAGTCAGATAATCACCAAGAATTTATTGTCTTGTTACAATAAATATCTGTTCAAAATGTCCTGGTAATCCATCAAACAACTGTTGAGATATTTCACGTAAAGTAAAATATGTCAACCTGCTGGTGGCGACAGAGAAAAAGTCAGTAGGATTCATCCTCTGGGAGACATGAACAAAACCTCATGTCAGTACATGTAATAGTTTAAATATATTAGTCTGAACCAAAGTGGTGGAACATTGCCATCCCAAGAGCCCAAAACTGCTGGGATCGGACAAATGTCCGAGAAATCTTCGAGATTGCCCGTTCTAAAATATTTACCTCTGCGGTGGAACTGAACCACTGTTGAGCAAAATGAATGATCACTGATTCTTTGTGTTTGTGAGGCTGCTTTGTATCGCCTCAGCCTGTGTGAGGAGGGTTCAGAGGGGAAATCTCAACCCTCCCTTCCCTTCCTGAAACACAGTGACCAGCTGAGTGACCAGAGGTGCAACACAGTGGCAGTGTCACCCCCCCCCCCCCCCCCAACACACCCCAGACTCCCCGCCAGAGAGGGCCTGGCACGCAAAGAGACAGGGAGTCGGCACGATGAAAAGGGATCAGCCAGAGAACAGGAAGGTGTTTTCTGTTCCTACACACCCTTTACCAAAACTTTGAAATAATTCCCCTGCAGGCGTGTGATTGTCCTGAGATCGGACGAGCCTCAAGGTCAGCGGAGTCGAGGCTGAACAGAGCTGCTTCCAGACCTGAATCAGCGCCCACAACTATTATTATTAGGATAAACTTATTAGGTCTGCTGTCATATTGCATTTCATAAAGTGGGACTTCTACAGCAGTTTCATGAGGAATCACTTTATCTTGTTTGCTCTGTTTCAAGATGGCTGCCAATGATATCATGTAGTAACAACAGAAATGACTTTGCCGTCACTGTAAATCTGTAAGGCACCATCCTGTGTGGTCAAAGGTTGTTCTCATTAACTTCCTCTTTTAAAACTACAGTCATCATGGCCGCACTGTTTGAGTGTTTTTACCGCAGTCCAGTGTAACATCCAATGCAGGTTGTGAAGCTTCTGTTTGTGCTGCAGATTTAATGATTTTTAGTCGTCAGACTGAGAGGTAAGCACGCAGAGAAACGATGAGAGTCACCTTTTACCACTGTGACGAGACACAGTTAAAGGTTTATAAGGATCATCAATTTACATCCTAATTACATTTTTATTTATCTTAACACCAGTGTAAGACACAATCAGTGCTGCTCCTTTGTTTTATATGAACCATTTATGTGTTCTACGTGGATCATTGACTGGCTACATGCACAATATCTTCACAGACTGAGGTTAAAGCCAACAGGTCACAGCCGGCATCTTCGCCCGAGAGGATCCAGCTGTAGACTTCACGTGACGGCTGAAGAGGATGCTGACTGTTTACCTGCAACCTTCTGGCTTTAACCTCAGTCTGTGAAGATGTCATGTATGTAGCCATCAAGTGCATATTTAAGAGCCTTACACAGGGTCAGTTTTCAACCGACTCTTGGAGTTTTACCAATTGTTGAAGATGCTGAAGTGTTTCTGCTCTGTAGGAAACAACTGATGACTAATAAATCACAGAGACTGGAGATTTGTGAAGGAACATTTACCTACAAGGCGAAGTGGTTGTATGAAACAAAACAGGCACAATGTTGAGGCAAGTTCAAGCTGTCATGAATGTTCTGAAGAGCTACAGTACGTTTCTTTGTGGAGTCTTTTACCTTTTCTGTGGTGTAACATTAATAAAGGATCGACTGCTGAAACACTAATGAATTTCTAAAACTGGAGCTGTTATAATGGTTTCTACAGCAAACAGATCATTAGTGTAGAGTGTCCCAGTATCTGCAGAAGGCAGGTCTAATTACCTGTCAGCAGACAAGCTGCGGCTCCTGCTGACAGGTGGGTGAGTCAGTAATGAGGCTGGATGTGGATGATGCTGTCAGTCAGAGCTGCTGGGAGGCAGCGCAGCTTATTACCGACTCACGTCCAAACCTTCCGGTTTCCTGCAGCAGATCGAGCCGCTACTAAAACTGGAAATTGAAGGGGAACCTTACAGGTCGTGTCATTATAGGAGTCCCCTCTCCCTGCTGAAATAATAACTAATGAAAGTAAAGCTGTGAGCAGCGATAATGCGACTCACAAACTCACAAAATAATCATGAAGGCCACACTAAGTCATTTAAAAGTTTTTGCTTTTGTTCAGAATTCATTGAAAGTTAACAGGTAATTCCAATTTATTACATCTTGGGGCCTCATTATTTTGACCATCATTTCTGCCAAGTATGATTCCTATAGTTAAGTTTCAGCCAAATGTAGTGCCAATTTGAACCAAATTTCCACTACTGTTATGGGAATATATAGATAAACAGTAGGTGGAGCTAATTCTCCAGTTGGCGTCATTAAACGCAGAAGAAGAAGACCTAACAAGACAACGCGTCACAAAATGAAATGCTGCAGCTCTTTAGTTCAGCGGTTCCCTGAAGGGCTGGAAATGATTCTGAACTGTGAAGGTTACGAAACTGCAGAGGTTAAATCTTCATGTCCGTCCTTTCACTGAAAACTAATAGTCTTCCTGTCAGTTTATTGGTTCACAGCTTTATTCAGATAGATGTTTTTGCCACTGAAAGGAATTATTTTTGATTGCCTTGAGTCATTGCAGATCTCCAGTGAGGGGAATGTTGGCAGGAAACTTGGGACGAACAGGAACATCCTCCGGTCAAAGTTACTAAGTGCAAGCTCAAGCTCTCAGATTGCAGACACGTCAGGTAGACGGTAGGACACGTTTTCAAGCGTTTGCCATGTTACAACATTTCATAGTGATAAATTGATGTTAAAACGCAACACACCCTAAAGGAGAAGCTGTGATTGTTTTAGTTAAACATCAGGAGCGTTTTAGAACAAGTAGTGGACGCAGGATATGGTTCAGTGTGTTGTCTGTGGGCCAGAGCGGCTCCAGTCGGTCTGTGGTGGGAAAGATCCTGTGATAGAAGCTGGTTTCAGCCTCTGAAGGACCAGCAGGGCCTACAATGGCATAGAGGCCCCAAAAGGCCCCGAAAAGCCCCATTAACCAGGGAGAGGCACTTCCTTTCATTCGTCAAAAATCCATTTTTCCTCTCAAACTTTTTCTCTGCATCTGTTTCTTTCATTTGCTGGCGTGCTGACGGATTTAAAGGCTTATTGGAATAATAGGGTGTGCTTGTAGCTCCCAGTTTGTGTTGGGTGCTGTGACAGACAGGAGGGGTGTGCTCCGTGGTGCCGCCTCAGTGCAGGAAGTTCACATTGTGTTTCAAAAGAATGGCAGCCCCATTTTGATTGCCATCATGGCCCGCTGTCGTTCTTCCAGTCAGACGCTCCCAGCTGTTATGAAAAGGTTGCGATAAGAAAACTGGAGGCTGTTCACGAGAGCCTCAATGCACAGAGGTAGCTCCACTTCCTGTAAACAACACAATGCTCTGCATCAGGAGTGCAGGACCCGAACTGTTCAGCCTGCAGGGTCAGCATGGAGGGATGGTGATGTGTTCGTAGTCACACCTACAGTTCACTCTGCTCTGTTGTTGAGCTCATCTGTATTTCCACAAACAGCAGTCAGTCCAGCACTTTGATCCAGACTGAAATATTAAGTATTGACAATTGACTACGTGGGTTAACCATGTCCTGCATGTAGGAGGGGTCTGAGCCATTTGCACAACAGTAGGCAAGTACCAGTGACTGAAATGGGATAGGAACAGCCACCGGTAGCCAGTACAGGGTAGCTTGGGTTGGGTGAAGACCAGCCAGGCTGCTGCGGTCTGGATAAGAATTTTTTTCTCTCTATCTATAAGACAAGAGAAGGACTCATGAATGAATAGACTTTGAAATGCCTTTCAAAATTTCACATTTAAGTGCATTTTTGCATCCTTGCTTCATCTCTCAGAAGGGACAGTTTTCAGAGGTGTTTGCTGTGTTTACAGCCCGTCTTACTGTGCAATAGGTCAGGCTGATCTTATACCATTAGCAGGTCATTTCAGCTTGTTTGGGTGTCCTGTCTCTAAAGTCTAATATCCGCTTTGCTATATTTTTCCTGCTCTGTTATTTTTACCCCGCCTTTTTTTTCCCCTGGCACTCACCATCTGCTGTCGAGGACAGTAGTTAGGTGTCCCTGGTTTGAGCGGTATTTCCTGATTCTGTTATTTTACAACATTTTTTGAAGAGACTGGATATCCTCTTTTCATTTTTCTGTGTTTTATTTAGACAGGAGAAGGGTTGAGAGGTTTAAAGACAGATAGAGGTCTACAGACAGTGCATTCACACTTAATCTGAGCCCCTTCTGCAATACAAGCCCCAGTTGTTACTGTGAACTTGTTGAACTGTTTCTGCATTTTAGTCGTTTTGAGGAAAAGGTCAGATCTGTTTTTGTGTTGAGGCTTTACATGAATTGATGTGGGGACTCTGAGACACATGAGAAGCTTGTGGCGGCTGCAACTCTGATGCTTAATGCAGAACAGATGAAACCAAACAACATGAAGCATTTTCCAAGCAGCAAAGTCTGCAGTTTAAGTGGGTGATGGGTTCACATAACGTCATCCATACTGTGTATCTGGTGTACATTCAGTACTGTGATCCCATTGGTGCTCGGACTCTGTGAACTACAGCAGCTCTTACAGATGATGTTCATAAGTTTCTGTTCTGCATTAGTGATGTTTTAACTCTTCAACAGGAAGCAGCAATTAGATTTGTTTGAATACACAGAAGAAGAAGAGCCTGGTAGTGAGCGCCACCTACAGGACAGACAGAAAACACAAACAAAGATTAATACTGTTCAATGAAATTTGATATGTTCTCTATGACTATTGGTTGGTATTCTCATAAATATTATGACTTTCTGATCCAATTAAGAGTTTTCTTCCTAACAGTAGCCCTACTCAGCTCTAATAAATTTACTGAAACTACAGTCTGCCCCTTTGGCCTGGTTCCCACAACTGTTTGTCTTGCCTTTTGTTATTCTGCCATCTATGTTTTTGTTACTGAACTACTTCTGAATGCTTTCAGCCTGAAATTCCATTCAAAGTTTCAATTGTTCGCTACTTCGGGTCAGTATTGTTAAAGTTTTTACTGTGAAACAAGCTGTTATCTCATGAAATACATCTAAGTGATGTTTTGTTGGTTCTACTTGGTGTGTAGACTAATCGTCATATCAATAAAAATGCTGTAATTTGTGATAATAACAACAATCTGCTTTAGCTGTTCTTAGGTCAAAAGTTAGAATTAGGACTGTGGTTCAGATTCAGGTCTGTCAGTTTTTCTCCAAATATTCCGACTTTATTCTCAAATTAAAGTTGGGAGTTAGAGAGGATGGATTTGTAGACACTCTGAGATGAAGCTTTGCCTGTAAGGCTAAAATTTGGGCAAAAACATTACCAGGATGTGCTAACATGCTAACAGCAATACTCTTAAAATTGCATGTTGCAAGCAAGACCAGCCTGTTCTGTGACCTTCTGTGCTCTTAATCTAATTTGATTTCAAATGTAAAAATAATCACTCTGAGTGACATAATAACGCAGTTGTTTAATACATATCACATGACTCCCAAAATCCCCAAAGTGACGCTTATGGCAAGCTGACAGGTGTGTTGAAGTCCCGTCCTCCATTTTGCTGAGTATAATTTTGTCACGGTACTGTACGTGTAGTTGGCAAAATCAAAATGGTGGCTTAAGTTATTAAAACTGAGCAGCTTTAATCATTGGCTGCTGAAATTCAAGGTTGGAGGAGCAGCGCGGATTAACATCTTTTAAAGCACAAAGCTTCATATTCACCCTGGCCTGCTGTCGCTGCCTCGCTCTCTCTCCCTCTCTCTCTCTCAGCTGATCCCTCTTATTTCATCTCTCTCATGCCGTCCTCTGCTGTCTTTTGCTCTTTCTCTCTTTCCAGCCAGCTGTCCACCCCTAGTCCATCATCTCAGTCTTTTTTTCTGCTTGTTCTCTTTCACCCTCCAAATATTTCTCTCTTTTCCATATTTCCTTTCTCTTTTTGTTGATTTTCCATCATCTCTTCCTTCTCTGGATCCGGGCGAGATATGAAGCGGCACCATGGGTTTCATGGAATTCTACCTGGAGATTGACCCCGTCACCCTGAACCTCATCATCCTGGTCGCCAGCTATGTCATCCTGCTCCTGGTCTTCCTCATCTCCTGCATCCTGTACGACTGCCGGGGAAAAGACCCCACCAAGGAGTACGCACCCGACAACACACCGGCACCGCCCAGCCAGTCGCCCATACGTCTGGTGGTCATGCAGAACTCGCCTGCCTCGTCCCGCTACGAGCCCAACAACACGGCGGGCCACGGCGAGCTGCCGACGCCAGACCTGAGCCGGGACAGAGGAGAGAGAGAGAGGGAGCGAGAAAGGGAAAGGGAGAGGGAGAAGAGGAGTACTCTGGTCTGAGGAAGAGGAGGAGGAAGAAGAAGAGGGACAACCATGAAGTGCTGTTGTATCACTTTGTACAGTGTTTTTAGTCCTGGACTCTTATTTTTACTTTTTAACATCCTCGGATGGAGTTGATGAGCTGCTGAGTAGGTCAGCAGGAGGTAAGCAACCAGCAGGGCCTTTTGGGGCCCAAATTCTTTTTTTAATAAGCTTAACCCAAACCCAGCCTGAGCCCCAACCCCCACTACCTGCAAATGAACAAAGAGTAATTAAGAATTAAGAATTTAAGAGAACTGAAATAACTTCTTCTTCTTAAAGTCATTTATAATAGCGCTGTTGTTTGTTATTTTTAAATCATTTATTATCTATTTAGGGAGAAGGAAAAACCTTTTATTACCTGCCCCCTTCTCTAAACAACAAACATAAACAGTCTACATATTGTCTGCCAATGCTTTTATCGTCGAAACACGCACAACCAACAACATAACACTAAACACAAATATTACTCATCAAGCTCGTGTTGTTCAGTTATGAAAAATCAAAGCGTGTATCTTTAAATACTCAAGACTCACCAAAAAGAACATGTTAGATTAATTTTGGGGGACCCATGTTGGCTAAAGGGCCCTAAGCTGTTGTCCGTGCTCTTGGTTTAATTCACATCACAGTGATCAAAACTAGGGTTGCTACTAATTTTTATTTGTGTTATCAATTAGCTTCTTGATTAATTGTTGATTTGTTTAGTCTATAAAATGTCAGAAAATGGTGAAAAGAATGCCAATTACAAGTTTGCAGAGCCCATAATTACATTTTTAAAACAGTTACAATGATAATTGTAATAATAGTAATAGTAATAATGACCTGAATCTGCTAATCAATGAATCAACTTATTTGTTCAACAATAGCCCAAAACTGATAGCCCGCTGACGTTGTGGGGACTCACACCAGAAAGTACACATGTGGGGACTCCTGCATTCTGGGTACTGAGAAGATGTTTTCCCACAACTTAATCTGTTTATTTTAGGGTTTAGTCTTAGTGATGGAGTGAAGACAATAATTAGTTTAGCTTGTGGTTAGGGACTTGAGTCTAGAGGCTAAAGTCCCCACAGGGATAGTGAGAGAAGTCTGTATGGGTGGATGGGCTTTTTTGGGTTAAACTGACACATCTGCTTGCAAGAATGTTATTTGTTGAACATCAGTTATGGTACAATGACCATAACATCAACAACAACAAAAAGGCTCAACACTTGTCAGTCTGGTTTCAGTGTCCCGAGAGTCTTAACGTTCCTCCAGAAGCTTCAAAACTATAAGAAAATTAGGGGGAGAAACTCAGACGACTTGTAGGAAGTTTTGAGATGGAAATGACCACAGTAAATAAAAGTTAAAGTGTATGAAAAGTTGAACTTACTACCAAAAAGATTAGTATTTCTCTAAAATAAACCACATCTGTTAAATCATATGAATGTGAACATCTGTGTGTGTGTTTAGATAATACAGTTCATTGTGTGTTAAGGGTATCTGTTGATCCCATACATACAGAACATGTACAGACTGTGTCGTGCCAGTGTTCTGTATGTTCCAACTCTAATCCATTATGCATTAGCAAATGCATGGAAATCAATTATTACTGATATGTGTCTGAGTAGGTGGCATGAATCCAGGCCATCGTCACAACCCTGAGCAACTGATTGGTCCCATTTTGTTATAATCAGATTAACAACAAATCACAACCTGATTAATTAGTTTCAGGCTGCGGTTGATGGCTGATCTGTCATCACCAAATGAAAGTATAATGCTTCTTTTGTAGTTTCTAGTCCAGTCGTTTGTCAGCTCCTGTAGATGTAGAAACTGGTGTCTGTTTTTCTTTGATGGATCTTCTTTTATGATGGTGAAATGTCCTTCAAAAGCCAAAAGCCCTTGCTCTTTGACATTTTATGACTGACTCTAAAGCCTGATGTTTCTATTGATGTTTTGTATAATTGAAATATTGTCTGTTGTCAAACGCCACTGGAGTGGCTGCAGATATCTGGACCTTGATTGCAGTACTGATGGCAGAATGACACTTCTCTTTGTGGTATCTTTCTTTGAAAAATACACTCAATTTTTTCCACAAATCCAGTTTTCATTTACAACATACACTAAACAATGAGCGATCAAAATAAGTTAACAAAAATAGACTTATCCATGACTTATGAGCAAACTTTAACTTTAAGTGAGATACTCAGTGCTTGTGACACAACTTGGTGTATACTTAAAAAGTACTTACATACAATACATTGGGCCAGATGTTTACCAAACCGTGTTGTGGAAGTTATTCCAACCTTATCGCCAGACAAGAACTTCGATATAATGGACAATTATGCCAAACCCTAGATTATTTTCAATGACAACAGTTTTCTTACTTTCTACAATATCGCTGCATGTCAACAGTATGATTAAAGTTAGGGAAAGATCATTTTTATGCCAAATAAACTATGGTTAAGGTATGGTTAGGGTTATGCAACTAAAACACTTGGTTTAGGTTAAGGAAAGGTTGTGGTCCACCACCCTGACCTCCACATCTTTACTTTCCACCTCCCTATATAGAGAACACACTACTTCCTGTATTGACACTGAACGTGCACACTGAGCGTAAATACATTAAGTGATTAAATAGAGACAGAAATACAAACAGATCACTTGTACCAGATTGCTGACAATGTTTAAATGTTTGGATTTCCTTGTTTTTTATCCTGAAAATTCAACTTCTGTTCAAACGATACAGAAGCTTTAGTTTCCAACAATATTCCAGCCAAATGTCATATATGCTTTGGCTGCCTGAAACACAGCTGCTTATGTTTTGTCCATACTGAAAAACATTTTGCAAAAGGATAATTACTTTCACAGTAGAAACATCAGGAATCAAAAATGGTCTGGATGTTTCTTGTAAATCATTTTAAACCTCTGTAATTTTTATGTAAAGCTGTCTACATGCAGCTTTACATTGATGCCCTGCCCACTGGCACATGGTCTCTGGAGGCTGTAATCAGATGGTATAGATGTGTTCTCACTGAAACAACTGACTGAAACTTTCACTCTTACAAAAGGGTAGAATTGGGTATAAGAAATGTATTAACATCAGATTAAAGCCCATTAAAACCACAAGAGGTAATTAGGAAGTTTATCTCTGTGCGGTTAACTGAACAAAAAGAGAATATAAGATGTATATGTCTAATAAACATTTCCTAATAATTTCCAGTAAACACAAAGTACAGCGGAGGGGCATGTCTTTGGTTTTGCTGGTATTTGTCATGACCCACGATCGTTCCCTTACCTTACCAGCAGTGGTTTTGTTGCTTAAACTCAATGCAGAGAGTGCCAAGTTTCCAGTGTCAAAGTCCTGAACTTTGTACCACACCAACCATGAAGGAGACAAACATAATAATTCCTTTACTTTAAAAGCTTTCCCATTGAACATAATGTGGGCAGCTGTTTTCCTTATAACATAACTGCCATAAAAGAAGTGGGACACAAATGCCATTTCTAAGAGACAGGGTTTATCCAATAGTTGTCGAGATCTGAAATGTCAGTGTGTTAGATGAATGGCCGTCCATGAATGTTTGTGTTTTGAGTCAGTCCATCTAGTAGATGTAATAGATAGATAATTGAAAACTTTGACTTTAATCTAGTGCCACCAGCAGGTCAGAGGGCCGACAAAGTCATTAGGATTTATCCTTTCATAGCAATTCATTCAACATCTGTTGACATATTTGAGTTTCAGTTGCGGACCAACTGACCGACCAACCGACCACGCCAACCTTTGAGGACCAGAGAGAGAGTCACAACTTGACTTATGTTCATCTGTCTGAGTCGGTTTGGATGGACAAATTTGTAGAAATAGAAGTGCATCTATTCATCTTGAGGGGAACATGAGTGTAACAGATTTCATCTTAACCTTCCGATAGTTGTAGTGATATTTCAGTCTGGACCAAAGCGGTGGACCCACCAACAGACCGACATTGCCATCCTTTGAGCCATGTGGCTAGAATAGCTCCCTTCCCCCCAAACTGCAGACCCTGAGGTCCCAGACTCTAAGCTCTTCGTCCTGCTGCATGAAGCTCGGACACAACCAGTAAATCCCCTGCATGACCCCTCCCCTTCCCCGCTCCCTGAAATGAATTGAGCTGACAACATAAACCCTCACTAGACAGGGAAATAATGAATGAATGCATGGATGAATGTTCGTCACTCATCCTTTTGACGTTTGCTGGACAGTAGGACTAACCCTTTGATGGCCTCTGAGAGAGGGTTAGGGTTTATACATGTGGCAGGCAGCAGATGTTGGTGTTAACAGAGATTTGTTGTTGGTGTTAAAAGAAGCTGATAGAAAAAGTCCGCTGATGTTTGTTTGGAGGGAAATCCTCCTACTGAGACACAACAGCACTGAGGAAACATCTGTTCATCTCTAACAAAATATATTTTATATCATTCCTGGGCTTGTGATCTTACACTGACTGTTTGTATTAGAAGTCTGTCTAGGTAATGTAGTTGTACATATGCATTATATTCTCCAAATATGGATCTGATTCATGAGGTCACATTGTTTCTAGTTTATAGTAAAGCAACACTAAAAGTGGACAGTCGTGGTAGCAGCTCTGTGAGGTTGTACTTCGGCATCATCCTGCTAACATGATCACAATGACAATGCCAATAATTCTCAGGTATATTATTTATCATGTTTGCCACAAGTAGAGCTGAGGCTCATGGGAATGGTATTCGTGTAGCAGGTATTTAGTCTCAAAACAAAGTATTGCCCATGTTAAAATGTTGACCTGATAATGGCATATTATTCAGTAGGACCCATGAACGTCTGTATAAAACGTCATTATAATCTGGGCTGACAAAGTTGCAGTCCCTTCAACCAAAGCTAAAGAAAAGTATTAATTATTGACCAGAAACTATTTAGGGCTGCACAATGATTTAAGTAAATCACACATCTAAAATAATAGAAAGATATTTACACATTTTCTTGGACAAAACAATCTCACCTGAAGGTCCTTTTCTAAAGCTTTAGATCACATCACATGACCTTTTGGTTCAGTCATCCTGGAATTGTAGATGTTCAAGACCTTTCTTGACCTTGGAAACAGTCGTCCAAACATTTAGCAGTTTTTCTGGAGCATCAGCTTGACATTGAGGTAAACTGATTATTCAAGAGCAGTTTCCAGGGTCAATAATGATGTTAACCTTTATGAAGACTGACTGGCTGACTTTGTAGGAGGAATTACCAAAATTGTGCAAAATTTGTTGAAATGGAAGTGAGTGAAGCAGAGTTGTCTTCTTCTATGCCTCAATTGTTTGTTTGTCTATGGCCAAACTTTGCATCATATGTCATTGAAATCTCTGAACATCTTTGAGATATGGAAAGTTTCTCAAAATGAATCACCATGTTTTTTTCATGTTTTTCCAGGGTCTCTGCCATACCTGCTGAACAAACAACAAATCCCAGAAGCCCCTAAGATTCCTGCCACCAGCCTCCATCCACCCGCAGCGCACAGCCGGCCTGTTCAGCCCGAACCCTCGGAGGGACTCGGTCACATCCCACCAGAGGCTGCTGGACCCAACAGGTGGGACTTCATCAGGACCGGCTTGTCAACTGCAGTTACACTAACAGACGTTACAGTGTGGGAGATTTGAGCTCTGAGACAAGCGCTGATGACGAACTGGGACTGAGGCGCTGCCAGTGGCTGTCCGGTCTGCTGGACAGAGGTGGATGTGAATCAGATGATGGATACCGCAAAGAACAGTAACATTACGTGATGCTTGCACCATTGTGGACGTCTGCTAGGACAATTACATGAGCACAGATAATGTCAAAAGACATACAACTGCAAAACAGAGACACCCGAGAAAGGCTATAAGGGTGTCGGTAACCTCGTTTGTGACCTCTGCACTCAGTAAACTACTCTGTGATTTGGACCTGCTCTGCAGCAGCAGGTGTGTGTTCAAAGGTATTTTCATGATTTCATTGATACCGTCTGCCTGCAATTATAGATTATTTGTCAAATGCAAAACCAACATTTACAGTAAGATCAACGTTTTCACCAAATGCCGCCTGGCCCTGCTCCTCTTCTTCACTGAATATATGTAAAGTCTGCTCTGCTAACCCCTTGCAGGGACTGGGTTTAAATGCCAAAAGTTAAGTCTCAAGAAGATGCTTGTGAGAAAACCTGAACAGGCAGTTGGTGTTTTTAGAGATGTTAGTGTTGGCATGTCACCACTAACCACTTCTAAGGCTAGCTTCAACAAGTAGGGTATCTCAGAGGTCCAGAGGTAAAAGGACCAGCTCCAGATCGGAAACAAAAATGAACCAAGTCTGTCAGTTTCTGTTAAAACAGATACGTTTTCAAAATGCTATGTAGCCTCTGTACACTCAAGGCTTTAATCAGGTAATCTCTGTAATGATGTAATAATATTCAGACTTAAAATCTTTTTTGGGAAAGTGGACGACATTAAGCACTTCCAATTTGTAACATCAGTCAGCATCATCGTTTTTATATATATGTACATAAATGAAATTAGCAGTTTATTGTTGTCTGAAGCAGTTTTACAGCTCAAGGGGGATAGGAACTAAAAGCTGATTAGGGCCCCTCCACTATGGGCCCCTGAACAAAATGAAAAGTATTGTGGGGTCTTTCTGTTCCTTTTTTGTTATGGTTTGAATTATTAAATATTGTGGTTATAAAATCATTATGTTGTAGCAGCTGCAATATCTTCAGCCCAGAGCAAAGCTGGATTACCAACCCAGCAAAGTGGGCCCCAGACTCCCAGGGGCCCCAAAAGCCCTAAATTCACCTTGTGTCAGTCGGTTTCTGGTCATTTATGGCTTCTAGTAATAGACACGCTGCTGTAACAGGTTAATTTGTCCGTGGCTGGTGGAATATTTATGGATTTCACATTTCATGATTGCTATAAACCTACTAAATTTTGGTTTTTGGGAACAAAATCAGGGAAAGTCTTTTAAAGCAATAGTATCCCATGTCTTTATGTATTTTTTGATGTAAGAATGGCACCATACAGAACAGATTAATTTTCTTGCTTTGAGTGATTCTACATGTCAGAATTACAGGTAATTGCTGGTGTTCACATCTGTACTGTGCACTAAAATGGCAAACTGGCTTAATCTCTCTTCCTTCCTGAAACGACAAAATCCTCCTCAACCAAAAAGACTCCCGCCACCCACGTCATGTCGTCCCTTCTGCTCATTGGCTCTGGCCCCGTCTGACAGATGATCCGACCCCAAGTCTTTAGAGGACTCGTGCCACAGAGGCCCTCACTGGGACAAATCCTCTTACATAAAAAAACAGCACACAGCCAGCTGAACAACCCACCAATGGCTGCATCCCATCCATAATATGAATTGCACAAATATCCACCCCCCGTTCCATATTCCATGTTTGTGGATTATATGGTGACGGCCGCAGAGTATTAGGAACATGTATTATGTATTTGTTTTTACCCTGTACTGTTTTTTTGTCCGTGGGGAAGGTTACGTAAGCTTCAGGTTGTCAACAGGCTGAGATTTCGTCGTGTTCAGGCCTGACCTGATGGCTCATATGATGCCTACATGAGGCTCAGAGACGGGGTTCGCCACCGCAGCACGCAACGCTGAAGATCTGACCAAAAGTGGACAAGCAAACCCGCCTGATTGTCTGTCTGTGACATCCAGACTCCTGGGTAAAGAGTGGCACTTTGAACGCCACTGACTCCGTCACGGTGCTGTAATGATGCCAAATGGCATCAGTCTTCCTTTCTGACTTACTGTCTTAAGACAATTAAAACAGTTTAAAACTAAATTACTTGCTTGAATAAACCTAAAAATAAACACCTAAAATGAATCTACCAATGGCTCCTTTCAGGTTTCTTGTGAAAGTTTAAAAGTGCTGCTGAAACTGAACAGCTGCAGCAGATTGGATTTGGTAACATCTGAAGATGATTGTCCACTTAAACACAGAACACAAAACTGTGCATAAAACATGTAAAATATGAATATTTTGTTGTGGTGTTATACTGTAAATGAGAGAGTCAAATATAAACTTGAGTGAGAAAGTTGGATCAGAGTTTGGATGTTTTCGTTCAGCATCTAAAGTGCAAAATCCATTAATTTAAATAGACATCTTTTCTGCCAACAGAGTGCTAGTATTAATTTCAGTGATGTAACGTGTGCCAGTTTTAGGAAAACACAACATGTGTCATGTAGTCACGTGTTTATTACATGTGAGTATATTTGGTGTGATGTAGCTACTTTTCCTGTGGGCAGGTAGACACAGACACTGCTACTACTGCTAATACAACTAATACAGATACTAGTTCAAAAATACAATAAATACCAAATTCAGTCATGTATTCAAAAATACACACACAATTTAATCTTTTGATGAAGGATGTTAAAATCAAACACAGCTTTTGTTTCTGAATTTCTTGCAGTCTTTTGTGATTACCTGCAGCCATCATGGTAAAATATTCTCATTATTCTTATTATGTGATACATGATTGATTGTTGTGGAAACTCTGAAACCTACAATATATATGTTGACCTTGGAAATAGTAGTTTGACAAAGTAATTATAAATCACTAATCATAATGTTTTAATCATGAAAATTCAAAAAATATTAACTGAACAAACTCCACCCTGTGATGAAGGTCGATCACAAGGTTTCCCTGACCTTAAAAAAACCTTTTGGAAATCCTGGCCCCCTGAGTTGTCTGGAACGCAGCACGACACGAAGGATCGCCTCACCTCCTTTAACAAACCATCACTAAAGATAGCTTCACATGAACATGTGACCAGAGGTTTGTTTGGTCGTAAAAAGACAGATTCTCAAAAGTCAAAGTTGAGGTTTTAACAGATGTAATCTGTCCCGTAAACAGAAAGTGAAACCTTTTTGGGTTCATGTCAACAGCAGATGTTATTTTGAAGTGAAAGCCTGTGGACGGGAATAAAACACATTTAGCTAAAGTGTTTGGAGAGAGAACACGACTCAAATCCATTCTGGTGTTTTAGGACTTTACTACAAACTGTCATGCTGTGTTTTCATACATCAGGGAACATTTCATGGACTCCACCTGCCTCCCAGATTTTAAACCGGCACTAAAAACTGCTCTGTTGTCACCGTGTGATGGTCTGAACTCGTGGGATTAGCAGAACATCCCGATCTGCCCCCTTTCACTTTGAGCAAATGGTATTACATAATGACAATTCCAACTTAGTGGGGTGCTAAAGAGGATACAATATGAGACAACACGAATCAAAAGAGCTGGACATGCGGGGACTTAATCTGGTTAAACTATTGGACAGTCGGGTATGTGGACATGTTTGATTTGTTCATCTCATGTGCTCATTAATTCAATTTCACATGTTCAGACAATTGAGGTGGAACTGTTTTAACCAGATATTTTTACTGTGTAGTGGAGGACTACTAATACCACAGTGTAAAAACACTAAAAGAAAAAGTCCTGCATTCCTAAAGTAGAAGTACTCGTAGGCAGAATGGCCCATTTCAGTCAACACAACAAAACAAGAAATGCACACTAACCCCAAACCCCAGACCCCAGACCCGTCTCCTTCATGGGACATGAAAGGAAAAGTTCAGAATTTAGTAAAAAGGCAGAAATGGAGGGAAATGAAAATAATTAATTCACACTGAAAAGAAAGTGAAAAATTTCACATTTTTCACTCTAAGCCGGAGCCTTCTGTGTAATTGCTGTGATTACTTTGTGTTTAACTCTCTGTTGTTCTGTTGTGTAAAACATTAAAATATTGATCCACAGAACTGTTTCTGGATGCAGAGTATGACGTCATTATATACAGTGACTTTTTCTCAGCATCCTGAACTTTAAATGCCTTCTTGATTAAATGGACTTCACTAGAGGAAATGGTAAGAAAACAGGCTTAAAGTTTGGCCTAACAGGTACATATAACAGCAGGACTGTGGATCAGGGCATCATCACTGCAGTTTTTCCAATCCATAGAGAGACGTGATAAAGTGGCAGGTATACAGTATGTACTGTGGGGCTAAATGAAAGAACACTTTCATTCTCTTTTATTCCAATTATGACAATATTCTGAATTCGATACGGGTCATGTAAACAGCATATTTCATTTGGATATTTGAATTAGGCCTTATTCCGAGTGTAGCATTTTCTGATTAAAATGTGAAATATGCCGTGACGGTTTTTTGCTACTTTACTTAAATTTGTATTTTATGCACCTTCTAAAGTTGGAACTTTGAAACATCTTTCCTCCATAAATTGAAATTTGTTTGCAGATTTAGTAAGACTGTTGAGAGGAAATAAATGATTTATGTGAAGTTGCTGTCTGCACATAAAACAACTTGATCAAAGATGTTTGAGAAGAACTTCAAATCAGACGTCTAAAAGCAGGATTGTTCCCAGAAATTTAAACAAGTTGATTAAAATTAAAAGAAGAAATATTTTCACTGCAACAACAGATTTGTTTACTTGTTTGCAGACTCAGTCATATATATTAATATATAACGTAAAACCTTAAATATGTGTATCTGATATTACTTCAGTACTTCAGACAGCAGGACTTTTACTCGTGTTGGTACTTCTACATGAGTAAAAGCTCTGAATCTTTCTCGTCGTCTCACTCAGCCCCACTTGTAATTAGAGAACTGTGTAACGATGAAACCGCTGTTTTAAATAAATATGCAAAATGACTTAATATCACCCAGTTTTCATGGTGATCTTCACGTCGTCCTGCTGCTATGGATCCCAGTCGGTGGGGAGGTGCTGCGCCCCGGTGGCCACCGTTGGATTTGACTGACCATCATCCTCATGCATGTTGAGAACCTTCCCAGCATGCTCTGGGGCAACACATTCATGGATGTATGTCTCACTTTCTGCGTTCCTGCATTGTTACTGATGTCATTATCTTGTTCATTGAGCTCCACAATGTCCCTCTGTCAAACAACCAGATATTACTAGTGATGTTGAGGTGACACAGACTCATCAAGTCTGCTGCGACAATGAAACCTCACTAAAATATCCATAAAAAGCAGCTTTAACCGCATGAACAATTTCAGTTCATATTTTGATATGTTTTAATGTTAAATGAAATATTCTGGCTTCTCTGTTGGTCTTTCAACAGTCAGACGTTTTCAGTGTTCAGTGTTTTCAGAGTTTTAGTCTTTTTTTCTCAGTTTCTCAAACTACATTTGGGTTGGCTCTTTTATTTTGCTGTATATTTGATCACGTATAAGTAACGATAACTCTTCATTAGGATGATTAAATTGTAATAATTACACCAACAGATTATAATTATCATCATCCAAAATCATAATCTTATCAACACTCTTTCATAGAAATCTAAATTAAGACTTTTGTCCTGTTATACTGTTAATAAGCTGCACTTCTGCAGGTTTGGACGTAAGGCCTTGTTGCTATGACAACAGTTCCAGATGAATTTTAAAGCAGCTTTGAAGAAGAAGAAGTTTACCGACTCCTGTCCAATCACCAACATTATAATCTCGACAGCTTGGTAACAGACAAGTTCAGACAAAAAAAAGCTGCAACACAGACACAGATTGGAACTTTCATGTATTTATTCTTATTTTGATCATGAGAAACATAATCAAGGACAAATATAGGAAAAATATCTTTGAACACAGATTGAAACAGAACAGAGCTGCAGAGAACTGAACCCCAGGATTCAGCAGAGAGAAATAAATCACACCGAACAAAAGGAACAACTGAGCAAGAGAAATAAAAGTGCTTCAGGTTGGGTGGATACATTCCTGTAGGCCAAACACAGCCATGAAACTATACATATACGTAAGCATGTACATGGAGGGAGCACCTGGTGCAAAAACAAGCCAACAGCTGAACCAGCTGCACCTGCGCAGGTGTGACAGAGGGCAAGGAAGTCGGGGGGGTTGAGGTATTTCAACTACTCAGGGAGGAAAAAACACAGAACAAAACTTGGGAGGATTTCCATAATGCCCATGCATCGCCCAGACTGGTCGGGCTGCCATTTTGGTAATATTTCAGAATATATTTATACCTGTATATACTGCTTATATTCATGTAACCCTTCCCAAAACACACAGGAAATATCTATGTAGGAAAACAGACTGTACAAAAAAGAATAGCTCTGTATAAACATTAAAACCTTTAATATATCAATATATCCTTTATATACTGTTTTTCTTTTGGTCTGTAGTAAAGAGTACTAAAGTGATTCCACAGTATAAGACAACACCACTCACCCAATGCTTCAAATATACATTCATGTCTTACTTGGCCACCGGGGGGGGCGCACTCGGCGCTGAGCTACACTTCGGAAAATACCATCAAGAGAAAAAAAGTTCATGCCAAAGAACCATCTATTGCACTGAAGGTTTGGTTTCTATGAATGAGAAAATGCTGTTCAAACACAGGCGAATCTCTGAACTCTTCTGTATAGTTGGAGAAACATTTGTACCATCTTCTCAGCTTCTAGAAACCTTTTCTAAACAAAAGAACATTTTAGAGCGATCAATAAACAGCAACAGCATATTAAAGGAAAAATCACAGTTTTTCCTTTTTGACAATCTGGGACTAATCTGTATCTATAACACCAGACCCAGGTCGTAAGAAGTTGTATCAGGCTGTTAATCAACTTTCACTAATGAGTCTGCGAGGACAGAAGCTGTGGGAAAAGTCATTATTAACCAACCAGCATTGAGTCCTCAACACAAAGTGGCTTCAATTCATTTGTTAAAATAAATTCCTAAAAACAGTTTCTGACAGCACGAGGCAGTGACGCTGAGGAAAGATCAAACAAACTGAAGAATAATCAGCTGCGTCTGTCTCTGCCGTAACGCTGCCATATGGGCAGCATGTCGGGCTACCGAGCAGCCCGTCACTGCAGAAACCCCTGCAGTGACCTCCTCATCCTGCATCCATCCTGCACCAACACCATCCATCAGAGGCCACGTGATGTGAAACAAAGTGTATTTCTGCAGGATCCTCTGCTCAGTATCCCGTCTGACCTGAAGGGGTGCTGGGTAGCAAAGTAACAACATGTTACCTGAACACTTCCTCTGCACATTATTTTTACTGCAGTTTATTTGAAGATTAATCACGCTTTAAAAAGTGAATGCAAGAAACTCAAAGATTCAAAGAATTTCATCTTGTGCCCACAAAATACATAACTTTATGATCTTGTTCACACAATATATTATCTTGTTTGCACATTATTCTCTTCTAAAAAGATGTTTTTTCTGGACTAAGTATCAGCTGTTCATTGTCTTTCTGAAAATGTAATCTGAAATAAACCCAGATCTTTTTCATTTTTTAACGTTTATGAAAAGTTATATGAACTTGTTTGGACCCCACGATGTTCTTAGCTCTGTAATAGAACAGATTTTAATAAACCACCGCAAATTAGAAGCCAAGTAGACTTTTCCAGCAGCTCCTCTCAGGCGGCAGTGCTGAGATTTCTACAGTGAACATCACGGCAGAGTCAGGACACGTGCACAGATTCAGAAAGGTACACACAGCTCGTCTCAAACACAAAGAGACTAACGTTAGACTGAGAAACAGGTAGATACAGTAGAAGTGGACAATGGTCGATCAATATACAAACACTGAAGATACCAAACTAACTTTATCAACAAACGCTCAGTTCAAACAGCTGGAAATAGAACCATCGGGTCTACGCCTGTAGAGTGATGAAACTGTACACGAGCCCCAGCAGCCGTCCAGCCAGGTCCAATGTGAGCAAAGAGCCTGAGGCAGAAGCAGACTGAGGGGCTGCTGAGGGCCCCTCGGCCAGCAGGGGCCCCCGAAAACACACTGAAAATTGACTCTCTTTGGGTTCCTCTCATAACAGGTTTTGTCATAATTTAAGTATTTAAAGATACACTCCCTGATGTTGTTACAGCTAATTTGATTATTATAATATAATTTATATAATATAATTACAGTTATAACACATTTAGGGGACTGACAGTGATACATTTTGGGCGTATAAAAAATAACTAATTTCAGGGGTTATTATGAAAACTCTTTGGACATTTTGGGGCACTATATCAAAATCAGTGAGTGCATCCTGAAGTTATGACATCCTATGATTCCTTTCTACTTCTTATATTTGCAATTCCATAAATATCCATAAAAATACTGCTTAGGGCCCCAAAAAGGCTTGAACCGACCCTGACAGAACAAAGAAAGAACAGATGCTGCAGGAGGCGGTGCACATTCATATACAGTCATCAGGAGCAGGACCAAGGCAGGTATGTACATGTGAACAGGTGCATTGTGGGAACACACTTGCACGGGGCGGAGTCTGTGAGGGGTCGGCAGAGAGCGCGGTGTGAGTAGCTCTGAAGTGCCATCGCCGTGCACTGAGAGAGGAGTGGTCAGAGGTCAGACGGCAGGTCACCAGGAGGCAGTTTAGTGTCGGTGGGTCCACGAGGGTCCAGGAGACGTCCTGGTGTGTGTTTGTGTGTCTAATAATCCTGAACAAAGGGCTCGACTCACGGCGAGGGGCCGCCGCCGCCTCAGGAGCAAACTGCCCGTCTATGAGCAACTGCTGGGTGACTGTTGCCATGGAAACAGACGACAAGCGTTACCTGAGAGGCCGGGAACACGATAAAGACGAGGCAGGCTTTGTTGATGATATTTCCTGGCTGGTGCACAAACTTCTCGTCTTCTGTCTTGTCATTTAAAGTAAGAGTGAAGATTTTACATTTCTCTTATCGTCATTCAGCGTAAAACCTTAACCCTTCAGCTGCCGTGAGTCGAGCCATCGGGACTGTGTGTGGGGGAGAACTGAGAGGAGGGTCGCTGGTGGATCAGGACGAGGCGGGGTCTTTGTGTTCATGTATACCTGTGTGTGTGTGTGTGTGTGTGTGTGTGTGTCCTCACAGCAGCCCGTGCTGTGCCTCGTACTTGGCCAGGATGTTCTTGGTGCGTCCCAGCTCTTTCCTCAGCTCGGCCACCTCCTGCCTCAGAGCTGAGTTCTCCTTCTCCAGGAAACCGGCTCGGATGGCGATCTGGTTCTCTTTGAGCCGCCTCGCGTCCCGGGACCTCTTGGCCGCCAAGTTGTTCTTCCTGCGCCTGGCCCAGTATTTGTCATCCTGCTCGAAGGACACAAGGGAGGAGAGAGGAGACGTGAAAAAAAGGGAATACTTCAAAGAAAGACAAACATACAAGACCTTTTTTACAACCTGGCTTCAGTTCTGTTTTTTTTCTGATAAGATTTTACTAGAATCCAGTCAGACAAAACCAAGAAAAGACAAAATAATACTTTAATTCTCTTTCTGTGAGTCAGATGATTCATGTTTGTGTGTTAAGTAAAGGGAGTCAGGGTGTGGTTAACCTAGCTTAGCATAAATACTGGAAGCAGGGGGAAACAGCTAGCTCACTGATCAACATGATGTATCTTTAGTTGTTTAATGTGAACATCAGTGAGTCTTTTCTGCCCCCCCGTGGTCAAACATCACTTTTTGCAGCTTTAATACACCTTATCGTGTCCATAGAGGAGGTGTTGAGATGCTTTTCTCCCCCGAGCCTGTAACCATTAGTGAATGATCAGAGCCTCGGTGTCTCTGAACTGTCTGCAGAGCTGCTTTTACAATCAGCTTCCAGCCGCCTGTCGCTGGGCCGCGGCCACACACAGATCCACCTTTTATTTGAACAAATTAAAAGCCAAATCCTCTCAGCCTGACCTCACAGCGCAGGAGACGGAGGAGCGCTGCTTTCTCATTCAGTCTCAGATAAGCCTCTTAACCAGGAGGACCCCCCCTCCCACCCCAGAGCGGGACCAATAGGAGAGCAGCGTTTCTATCCCAGCATGCCGTGCAGGTTTAGACCCAGTCGATTATAATCAGCACTAATGGTTCAATCTGTCAAATTCTGTTTGTCTTCCCATCGTGTTTTCATACTGTGGTCCAGATAGGAAGAAATGGATAATAATAAATAACTTTTATTATTATTTCTCCATTTGTTAGTTACTGGTTAAATTGTGAATTCTGATTTACATCAAACATGAGATAAGACTATAAAATGTCCGTCTGTCCTTTCTCTCTTTATTTCTTTCCGTCCTTCTGTTCCTGAATATATTTTTCTGGAGCTTTCGATCACATTGCATGATCTTCCTCAGCAGATTGAGTTTTCCCAGTTGTCGTGGCACTTTAAGGAACCTCTCGTCCATGTTGGACTTAAAGTGAACTTAAAGTGCTGGACAAATTCCATTGATGAAGCTCACGACAGCTACTAAACAAACCTAGTTTTTAGTTTTTGTACTTTAGAATAAGAAATATGGTGAATACCTGACAAAAGTTTCTATTCATCCTCAACTTTAAAAACCTTCACCAGACTGATATTCTGTTTGACAGAAGCATCTGAATTCTTTAGTTTTCCCCCTCAGGCCTTGTGTTTTTCTCACAGTTAAACCAAGGTAAAGAAAACACAGACAGCTTAAGCTTTAAGGACCTACAGCATCATCAACCACCTCCATCTTGTCAGAACCAACTCCAAATTACCTTCAGGTCCTCAGGGATAAAGACCTTGCGAGCTTTCTTGATCATAGGTTGTGGTTTCAGCTCCTCGGCCGAGAACTTGCGTTTGCGTGGGTCGAACATCTCCTGCCCTGGCACGCTGGACAGAGCCAGGTCTGCCGGGTCGGGCTCGTATCCAACAGGAACCTGGATGGAGTCCGGGTCGATGGGGCTGGGGGTGTTTCTGGAGTTCGGGAGGCCTGGAGGAAGACAAGCGAGTCTTTGAATGGTCTGTGTCTCACAGAGCTGAAACAAACCTGCAGGGATCAGAACTGAACGGTGTCTTAGTCGTTGTGTTTTCTATGCAAGTTTTAAATAGTTTGTTCCTTCTTCCTTCTATCTTTTTTCTTTGTGTCTTTGTTTCTTACAACAGATTTAACAGAATAAAGTTTCCCAAACTGGATGTACAAGTCTAACTCTGATTAGAAAAGATCAAACATAAATATAACTTTCGGACAGCATTTAAAAGAACTTCCTACAAAAGAAAAAATAATGATTCACTATTTTTAAAATCATAATTGACATAATGACGAAACAAACAAAACAACAAAAGATGAAGAGGCCTGTGTAAGCAGGACGGCGACAAAAATATGCAACACGAGAAATAGGAGAATACAAATAAATTAAATAAATATATTAATAATTAATAATAAGTTTTCAATAATGTGATACTATAATATGTTTGTGGTTCCTAAACATCACTAAATAATCAGAGAACTTCCTCTGAGGCTGCAGCAGTGCACCGCAGCCAGCAGGTGGTGACAGACCTGAAGTTTAACCAATCAGCCGCAGGACCAAACTGTGTGTGTGTGTGTGTGTGTGTGTGTGTGTGTGTGTGTGTGTTTTAACATCAAACCCAGTGACCTGCTTCAGGTGATCAACAGGAAATATTTAACCATAAAAATGTGACTCTGTTTCCCATTGGATTCGAAGGCTTTCAGTCCTTTAATTTCCTCATTGAGAATTCAGCCCTGACCTGCTAATGGACTTGCTGTCTCCTCTCAGCTGTGTGATGAGTGGGCTGCGACGAGGCCATTAGAGGAGATGGAGAACGTGGGCAGATAAACCGTGTGAAAGTATAAAAAATGTGAACATATATTCATCCATTTCTCTTTGATGAGGAGCTACAGATCACTAATATGTCGTGGATGAAAGAAGCCTCTGAAGGACATTTTCTCTGCTCTTTTTACACTTCTGACATTTTTCAACATCATTCTGAGGTACTTCTACTTTACTTGAATATTTCCATTTTGTGCCTCTGAATACTTAATTTCAGAGGGAAATATTGTGCTTTCTACTGCACTTTATTTGACAGTTTTAGTTACTAAACCTTGACAGATGAGGATTAATAATGTAATATAGGTCCACCTTTAATGAACATCTGCAACATTAAAGTGATTCTTACACACTTATGTATCAATAATTATAATCAAATGATATATCACATATATCAACATTTGATATAATATCAATGTATATTATTCTAAAATGGGCCATAGCTGCATACTGAGTGGTTTTACTTTTGTACTTTTAGTATATTTTTAATATATATGTAGTATATAACCAGCCATTACTGTGGCCCCTTCATCTCTCAAGACAGACAGGCGTTATGTAACACTGGCTGTGGGAGTCTTAATTAAAATAGAAGAAGAAGAATGGCACCTACTGTCAGAACTAGTTTCAATTTAAAACGTAAGACTCTGTAACGTCTCAATGCTTCTCAGTTTGCTTGAAGCTCTTCGTTTTTAATAAAGAATGAAAAAGTACAGATGAAGTATTTATCAAGTCTTTTATCAGCTGTTAAATACATGAAGTCTATTCCAAGAATGAATCCCTGCAGAAACAATAGAGCCTTATGAAATGTGTTGTCACATCCACAACAAGCAGTTAATGTCCAAAGGTTTGTATGGACCCTAACCCAGAAAATAAAAATAAAAATAAACATAATAATTTTGGAATGACAAAAATAAAAACGATTATGGTAAATCAAAATCACTGTATGAGATAGAAAGTCAAACTGTTTCATAACTCTGAGATATTAAGTCACTATGGCTAATTATAATAAGTCAAAACAAGTCATCTAAATTTTAACTCTAAAACTCAAAATGTGTTTATTATAGTTATCACATGTTTTTATTTCCGTACTTCCTATTCTTTATCCACATTTTAGTTTTTCTAGCGCGAATGGACTAGCATACATTTGGAAAGTTTACATATCAAAGTCGGGCCAAAGGTTAAAATTTATTTTTTATTAAAAAACTGGTGTCAACGAATACATACGAGTGAATAAGCTGCACACCTTTCTGACACAAACTCTTGTGATAAAAGATGAACCTGTAACTCTTTGTCATTTATCAGGACAAGATCTGGCGAACGAAACAAATGCTGACCATCACACGATCAAAACGCCTCCATGAATTCTCGAGGCCCCCCCTCTACGAGTCCCAGCAGCAGTTCTTGGAAGAGACTATTTGTTTTTCCTCTCCAGCTGGTCCTGCAGAGGTCACGGGCATGTGTGTGTATTCTTGTATGTCTATGTTTGTGAGGACCAAAGAGTTTTTGACCTTGGAACAAGGACATTTGTGCACAGTGAGGACATTTTTGGTTGGTTCTCACTTTGGACTTTTAAAAGGACACTTTTAGACTTGGTTTTAGGATTAAGTTTAGCATTGGGTTAATTTACAGGTTTACTCAGAGGAAATCCTGCAAGGCTTTATACCAAACTACTTAGTTTACAGAAGCCCTCCCTGCAGCAGAGTTTTCTGGATGAAGGGGGTGTAACAGGCAGTCAAGTCAAGTCAAATTTTATTTACACAGCCCAAAATCACAAATCACAATTTCCCTCATGGTTGTCACAACAACCGGCAGTGGGTTTTCAGACTTTGTGTTTGTGACTTGAAGGTGTCGTCTGAGTCTGATGTGAAGCAGCAGGTGAACAGCAGCACCTGATGTGCATCGCTGCCTCAAACGTGCCACTGACAGACACACTGACACGTGCACGTGTGTGTGCATGTGTGTGTGTGTGTGTGTATGTGTCACATGAACACATCTGATCTGCACGAGCCACACAGTCGTCTGTCCTGATGCTTCCGACAGAGTGCTGCTAGTCTCTCATCTCGTGTTTAGAGCAGCTCAGAAAATATAAATGCATCCATCCTAAGGTTTCTACATTTACTTGTTACTGTTATTATTACTATGACCTCCAGTGGTGGAAGATAACTGACTACATTTACGCAAGTACAAATTTGAGGTACTTGTACTTTACTTGAGTATTTTGTTTTTATGCCACTCTCTACTTCTATTCCACTTTTGTTTATCTGACAACTTTAGTTACTTTACAGAGTTAAGATTTTTACATACAAAACATATGAAGAGTTAAAGAAAACTGGTGTTTGTTATAGGTAAACTAGGTAGGTATAGGTAAACCCAACAGTTACTCAATTAATCAATTAGTCTATTGACAGCTTGCTTTGCTTTTTGTGAAATACTGTACTTTCAATTTTAAGGTCACGATACGATTTAAACTTGCCGGACGGGCGTTTAAGTGGCGGGGGAGATCCTGCTTTGGATTTTGATGATTCAAATTAAAAGCGAATTTCAATCAATTTGCGATTAAAAATCGAAGTCGTGACACCCCTACTGCTATTCTTCAGGGCTCTAACAACTATTTCCTTTCAAAGATATCTGGCTCATGAAAGCCTGGTCCAGCCCCGTGCAGATGATGCTTGAAATATAAAATCAAGCTATTGCAGGTCCGAAGTGGTTTTCACACTCTTAGATTGAAGTGTGGACAGGAGGAGGAAACATTTCGGGTTCTCCACCTAACAAGCAGGATGAGGATGTTTGTCCCCCCACCTTCTGTCCCTTCTCAGTCTATCAGTTTGTTTTTCATTATCTGGTGAACCCTGGGTAACCCTGGGTGTTCCTGCATTCTTATCTGCTGGACAGTCACAGGGCCATGTGGGAATACAAATATGCCAGATTATGCCATAGATTACTCTGCTATATTTAGACATGAGAGCAGCAGATTACTGCTGTCCTCTGCTGGGCTGAATCTACAGTTTGCTGCTGTGCAGAGAGTCACGGATATATTATGACATAAATATCTGAACCCTTTAGAAAAGTCAGTGGAAAAATACTAACTTCACAAAAGTAAAAGAAGCAAATGTGATGATGTTGATGCATTTATGGCCCCATTCCCACTTATCATTTCAAGTGTTTTCACATCCAGAGGAGAGTTAAGACACTTTCATTTACACTCACATATCTGCTGGTCAGATCACAAATCTGATCACAGTCTCTGTTTGGTACCTGACAAAAACACCAGAAGAAGAAGAACTTCTAAACAATAACTTGTGAACACATGATTGATTTGAGCAAGACTAAAGTTTATTATTTCCTGCCGCTCCCTCACCCACACAGATTGTTCACTGGCCCAACTGATCAGGGATCAGACTGTTTTTGATCGGATGTGTAGAAATGGCTGGAGCCGTTTTTTCTTGTTGCTTTAAGGAAACAGAGAACAACAGCCTCAATTCAGTGTAGCTTCGGCTGCTGTTAACGCACAGATTTACACCGTGAGAGGAGTAAAGATTTCGTATCTTGGAGAGACGGATGCATTTACACCTTTAAAAACACATCAGTTGAACTCCTGAAAACAAACCTGCTGCCGTCCTCAAGACACGAACTCTACTCTGAGCCGGGAGGAGTATCCCAGAGTGACTCACACTCCAGCCCTGTGTGTGTGTGCGTGTGTGTGTGCGTGTGTGTGTGTGTGTGTGTGTGTGTTTGGCAGGATTATTAGTTGATCTGAATGTAAACACAGAGTTGGAAACTTGGTGTGTGTTGATGTGAGGGTTACCGCCCCCCTGGCCTATTTCTGCAGAGAACACTATGTTCTTAATACACTGATCTCACACACACCAGCGAGTCACGTGTCTGTACATGCTGTGAGAGGACGGCTTGTTTTCTTTCTCTACAAACATGAGGAGCACCGAGTGAGTAGAAGAGTTAAGGCAGAAGTTTTCGCCTTCACACACGCAAGATTACACACACACACACACACACACACACCCTTTAATATGGGCCAAGACATCTGTCAAGGAGTTGAATCCGACACTTCTGTCACTCCTGACGGACATGTTTTCCTCGCCGTGCAGAGTGAGCGTTACTACTCTCAGAGTTTCACCGCCCCCCCACCAAGGTCCAATCTGAACACACCTACACTCATCTTCCGTTTGCACATTTGCAATGCTTTCCCTTCTTAACCAGCATTTTTCTGGCCACAATAAGGTTAAGGATTTTGACTTTGTGCCATTTGTTCAGCAGTGTTTTTTCTGTGTGGTGAAAGAGCCCACAAACAGGAAATATGTCTAAAAACAATGTTGAGATGTTAAATTAAACAAACAAAGTGTTATTAGTTTCCGTCTGACAGCAGAAGATCTCTTATTCACAGACTACCGCAAAAGTTGGAGTTCAAATCGGCAATAGATCTAGTTGCTCAGTAATATTCAGTAGTTGTGCTCCACTGGCTTTGTTTACTGTTGGTAGATAGAACAGCATGTGATGAGGAACATACCTGTGTCTTTGCAAGTTTTAGCAGCAACAGCTCATGGAAACTTTATATTTTTTATTTTCGGGTGCATCCTTTAGTTCCAGACATTAATTTGTTCCAAACATCTAATCGCGGTATGAAAGTCTATTAGCAGTCTCTTGAATAGGAGCTGAAACAATTAGTCAATTAATAAATTTGTTGATCAACAGAAGAATACTGTGAAAATGCTGGTTTTCTTAGACTCTTATGATGCTACTCGGATGACACAGTCATTTGAAGACTTTAAACAGGCTGTTTTGATTTGATAACTTCACATTATAGTTGGTATTAATGGTCCAACCTGAGACGGGTTTACCTTTCACCTTGTGACAGGTCTTTTATGGTAATTCTGTTATTTCTTGTCCAGTTTTTCAAGGATTTGTCCGTGGCCCTGTTATATCCTGCCCATACATTTCATTTCACTGCTATGCTGATGACACTCTGCTTTATCTGCACCTAAAACCAGGCTCATTTAAAGACTCTTAAGAATAGTTGGTACCTTCCTCTAGTGGAATGAAACCAAGTAAGCAATTTTATGCACCAATGACTGAACAAACCACATTTTTAAAACACATAGAAATTAATGTAAACAATGTTGATGTTAAAAATGGCAGTATGAGGTTTCAAACAACCACAAGGTGTAATATGTGTGTATTTCTGTGTTACCTGCTCTTGCCGGACTGCTGTGCAGGCAGTTTGGAGAGACAACGCTTGTGTGTATGGAGGTGGAGGCGTGGTTGCTGAGGTCCATCACCGATGGCGCCGGTGTGGGTGAGGCTTGGGGCATGATGGGCGGATGGCGTGGCGGAGCGTGTGGTTGGTGCTGGTTGTGGTGGTGCTGGGAGGGGCTGGAGGGGATGCCGTTCTCGGACAGGAACTCCTCCAGGTCCATGTACTCCAGCTGGAAGGTGTCTCCGTCGTAGGGCAGGGTCTTGTCCCACAGCGTGGGGCCCAGGAAGGCTGACTGGGGGGCGCTGCGCTCCTCCTCCAGGTTCTTCTCCTTCGCCTGCTCCTTGCTGAAAGCTGCACAGGAGGACAGAGGGAATGAATCTGTCAGTACAACACAAACCGTCAAACATGGATTCAAACAATGTAACTTTTAAAATATTTAACTTGAGACTCTTTTCATTTATCAGATTTGAGTTGCAGCTCAAAGTAAACCTTCCAGGAGGCCTGCAGCGCTCTTCATTAGCAGTGAAAACCCCAAACAAAGGGATTATGGGTATAAAGAAACATATTTTAGAGCTGGAAACAATCTGAACTACAGGGACACTCAATATGAAGTCATAATGTGTTGTGTGAGTGTGTTTAGAAATCTCACATATTCATCTAGTTTAGAGTTTTGTCTAGCAGCTTCAGGCAGTTTAGACAGAAACTTTAAACATGTCAGCGATGCTTCAGACCAAAACATGCTGAGCAGCAGCTACACGTCAGTCCTTTATTTACAAAGACAATGTCAGAACTTTTATGTCTGCTCGGACCTCAAACACAACAGAACCTTCATGGTTCTTTATTGACAACGTTCCCAGGATCAGCGATCATCTCCCACAGGAATCAATAACGTTTATTATTACTGACTGAGTGTTTTTGTGACACCTGTCAAAGTCTTTCCAGACAGATTTCTGCTTGCATGTTGGTCGCCAAACCACTGCTTTACCCCAAAGTTTTAACAGAGTTTGAGTTCATCAGGAATTAAGTAAGATACTTTTTACCATTTTCACATCTAAAGTGCAGTGCTCAAAACTAATGCATTCATATTCATATTCATATTTGCTAAAAATCCAGCTGGGGATTTGTAGGAAGCTAAGGGAAGGTTTACCTCTACGAGCAAAAAATCTGCAAGATAATTAAAATGTAAAACATGAAATGACTGATGAATGAAAAAAATCATTGTTTTGGTCAAACTGATGACAAATCATGTCCACACCATAAACTGGCCATAAACTGTGACAGGGAGGTCACAGGTTCACATTCATTCATTGTACGGGGTCACAAGCTGAAGCGAGGACACAGGTCATAGGGGCCGTAATGACATGAAGATATTACACATGTTGGGTTTTAAAGGTCAATTTAGACCTTCAGACCCACAACACAGCTCAAAGTGTAGAGCTGAAACAACTAAAAGATGAGTTTGAGTGACAGAAAATGTTTTAAATAATAAAATAAATAAAGGAGTTTTGCAGGGGGAATTTACTCTCTTGACCTCAGTATGTCTAAAACTCTGCTTAACATGCACATTAGATGTTTGAATATTTATATTATAGTTACGTTGCTGCTCAGTGGAAATAGAAAGAAAATGTGTGTTTATCATATTTAGTCTGAGACATTTCATTTGTCAGATGACCTTCCTCATCTGAACTTCCCACAGCTTTCTTGTTTCTGGTCTAAAAGCACCAGGACTTTCTGTCTGGAATGAAAACTTGGCTGAAGCTCAGAGTTCACAGGTGACCTGCAGCCTCCATACCAGGGTTAACATCCTCATGTCTGTAATGCTGTCTCTTTAAAATGCACTAAACAAGATAAGAAACTCGTAGATGAAGAGGAGCAGTTACAGATCACCTTCATGATGCAGCGGCAGCTTCATCGGGTTCTCCAGCAGAGACTTGAGCACTCCGTGCGTCGCTGGAGGCAGGAAACTTGGGTTGAGAGGGAGGGGATGTCGGGACATTTTCTCCATCACGCCTCCTTGCATTGGGAGATCCAGTCGAGCAGAACACAAGAGCAACAAAAAAAGAAAGCAAAAATAGATAGAAAAAGGAAAAAGTGGATCAGCTGTGGCGGCGCTGCTCGGCTCTGCAGCCTACATGCAAACCCAGAAACCCAAATCCTCAGAATCAAAGCAGGAGGAGGACGAGGAGCGGTGCCTGGCCGGGGTGCAGGAGGCGGACAGACCGATCACCGAGCAGCACCGATCCCATGTGTGAGGACGGAGGGCTGCTGACGTCAGGCTCCCTCCCCCCCCCCGGCGCTCTCTACACCCGAATCAGCCAATACAATACAATACAATAATAATAATAATAATAATAATAATAATAATAATAATAGCAACAATAATCACCATCATCATCATAATAATCATAATGATATGATATTATTTTACCCCATAATAACGCTTGTATCTGCAGGGCTGGAAGACTGCCAATAAAACTAGTAAAACTTAAATATATTGAGTGTAAAAATACTAAAATATCCACCATGTTGCTGCTTTTGGAACTTTTCACTCATTAAAATGATTATAATCCTGTTTTGGTGTTTTCACCGGTTTGAACGTGATGCTGAAATGAGTTGTGATGTCAAAGTTATCAGAGTAAATTATTATTTTTAATGTTTCAAAAGGAAAAAGCCTCCTTTCATGATTATTGTAAATTTTTAATATTTTAACATTAGTTCTTTTATTTTGGATGATTACTGAGTGACACACACAAACACACACACACACACACAAACACACACCCACACACACACACACACACACACACACACAAACACACACGCACACACACACACACACACACACACACACACACAGCCTGGAGAAAGGAATGCTGGGTCACATGAGTGGGCCGGCTTGACCTATTTTTATCCAATAGGAGGCCTCCATCTCCCGCTCTCCTCCCCCTGCTCCCCCCTGCAGCCTGGACACGTTGAACCTCATGTGCTGGAGACTGAGAGAAAAGGGTGAGGAGGGGAGAGGAGGAGAGGGGAGAGATGAGGAGAGGAGGTGAGGAGGAAACAAGAGAGGAGGAAAAAGGAGGGAAGAGGAGAGAGGAGGAGAGGAGGTGAGGAGGAAACAAGAGAGGAGAGAAGAAGAGAGGAGAGAGAAGAAAAGAGGAGAGGAGATAACAAGAGAGGAGGGGAGGAAACAAGAGAAGAAATGAGAAGAGAGGGGGAGAGGAAAGGAGGAAACAAAAGAGGCCCTATAAAAACATTGTAATATTCCTTTAAAATCAGGGTCTCTGACATGTAAAGTGTGAAACTGTAAGTAAAAGTATTTTACACCTAAATATAAAAGAGAATTATTACACAAATATTAAAGGAAAATTACATAACATGTTTTAGGTGGAAAAGATGATTCATGATAAAATATCAGCCGCGATGAAGTCGATCCGAGTCCTGTTACAGCAGCCTCGCTCTCACTGAAACCTGCTCAGCAACAGCAGCCGGTTGCTAAAGCACAGAAGTGTTGTGAAGACGTCTGCGAGGCAGAAAGTAGGACAGGAGCTCAGACTCAGCTGCTCTGCCGCCTCAGAGCGGCGACTGGGCCAAACGCCGCGGTGACTCATTGCTGGCATCACCTCCAGCATTAAGTTAAAGGTGACCATGGCGGCGCAGCTACAGAGCCAGATATTTCCCTCCGGAGGAGACCAAAAACAGAGCTAAAAGAATACTGGACTCATCTGGATCCATCAGGCGACACAAACACGACATCAGTGGCTCGATCGTGTTGCTGGCGAACATTTGCAAAACAATTACAAGTAGCAAAAACATCCCTTAACCCACAACCAGAATAACTAACCTGAACCCTCCCGTAACGGACGTAGTGTTCAGGTGAAAATGGAAACAAACCCTTAAAATTTAAAGTTTGTCCAGAGGAGGAAGTGTTTCTTTATTATCTGTATGGAGGCCATTTGAGGACGTCCCACTCCTCGCTGTCGGCCTAACGGATGAAGCCGCGTTGCGTCGTGGTTGCATCGCGTCTTTGGTGCGTCTCCGTCATGCCTACATCGTGTCTCAGCCTCGTCTCCCTCACAGTTCAAATGTCCACTGGCAGCGTTGCAGCCGACCAACGACTGATCGAGCATGATGTCTGATGTCTGGGTCGTGCACGGTAAACCGTCCTCCATCCTTCACTACACTGCTGAGGCTGAAGACAGAACCGAAGCCTGATTGGTCTCTTTTATTGTTTGGAAACAAAATGATTTGTCTCTGTAATGAATGGACGTGATGCAGAATGGGATCTAAAGATGGTTACTTAGATTCATAACTGGTGTTCTCCTCATTCTTTGTATGATTTGGTGAAAGTCGACTGTGAAACTTCCAGAAGAGTAAATTGGATTTTCCTCCTGAAAGGACGGAGGAGGAGGTGATCTGGAGAGTCGATACCTCAGGAGCTCCATTACACAGGAGACCTTGTTTTGTGGGTCAGTTTTCTTGTTTTTTTTAAAAGCACACTGTAAACAACAATGTGCTCATGTAATCCCAGGGTGAGCTCCAGCCTGCAATGGTCTTTCACCAGTACACGGCTGAAAGTGTGATTTACATAACCAAAGCTGGCCTGAATGAGCTCAGAGCGTCGGCCTCCTGGTACCTCTTAAGACTCAGCGTGGCCGATCCCAGACCTAATTTCAGCTGTAAAACACAAGACGGATCATAAGAACTTAAATAAAAGAGATGTAACTGGAATCTTGTTGGTTAAACTCTTCATCAGTGACGTTGGCGAGCAGGCCAATCACTGACCAACTGTGATCCGTTTTGGCCGAGCTTTCTAATCCAATCCTGACAGTTGTTGATGCCGTCTGTGACCTTTGGATTCTCCAGGTTGAATCAAGGAAAAGAGGCTTTGCAGGTTGTGTAACTTCTCCGCTGATTTGGTTGTAAACTGTTCAGACACAAGCAAAGAGCATGTACGTTAACAGATGATCTACTGCATGCAGTAGCTAAAGAAGCTCCCAGTGATCCATAAATATCTCAGAGTCATGATCCTTCATCATACAGAGCAAGTGCAGGACATTCCTGATCAAATACATGTTTCAGGTCAGAAGACAACTGTCTCAGCTGACGTGGAGGATTTCCAGTTTCAGACATCATGTGAATCTCATGATTCTCTGAAGCTAATCCATAACGGCAGGCGCTCCTTTAACCTGGAGTTTGGTAAACATGTGGAGCTCAGATTCTGTGTGGTGCGTTGTTTAATACGTTCGGAGAGGTGGTCTTGGTTAAACCGAGTCCTGTAGTGTGTGCAGGGGCAGGTACATGTTGGGGGGGAATAATCTGGACATGTTAAAGTAATGACGATGACACAAACAGGCAGATAACGACTGACTCCCAGAACCTGGAGACGCTGAGCCTGGCGTCGTGCACGCGCCACCATCTTGGTCAATTAGCAACAAGGCGGTGGCCTTTAAATATGAATAGTTTAGCCACATTAATCTTACAAACAACCCAAACACAAGTAATCGCTTAATTCAAAGACCATATCTGTTAAATATAATATAATAATAATAATTGTGTCCCTCTGATGCTGCTGTGGCCCCAAAGACTTGTAGTCACGACAGATTTAGATCTTTTTTTGTGCAGGATTCACTTCACTAGAAAGGAAAATGTGAACACAGGTCGACATGTTTTCACGCCACCAGAAGCGTCTCGAAGAGTAAAAACACACCAGTAAACGTGGTCATGACTTCCGGTTTGTGTTTAGGTGTGTGTGTGTGTGTGTGTGTGTGTGTGTGTGTGTGTGTGTGATTTCATTAGTGTGTCCAAGCGCAGCACAGATATTTATAGCTGCACTTGCCAGCGAGAAGGGAAATCAATGCTCGGAGCTTCGGGCAGGAAGAATATTGACTCGGCCTGTCCACTTGCAGCCCTCGCACACACACTATAAATACGATCATTCACACCACACACCAACACACATTCGCACACTCCAAAAGCGCCAAAACCACACACCTACGCTTAATAAATGATCCCTCCAATGACCTCCGCACCCGAAGCGAAACAGTAGAATAATCTTATTATCACAGGCTTTCATTTTGTTATGTACGTCAGCGAAAGAACAAAACAGAGAATAACTGGTTTAAAATCCCACATCCATGGAAAGACTGCGCTCTTTATATTGATCTTCCTCTATGACATAACACACGTTACAGTCCAATAATAACGCCAATACGTGGTACAGAACGACTTCGGAGAATACACTCGGCCATCAAATCGTTGCGGTGGTTTGATTCATTTTTCTGACTCGTGTCCTGAACTTCACCGCCGTCATTTCCAGAGTAAAAAGGGACCACATGCATCCCAACAATTTCCTGACAAACTGGCCGGCAGCCATGATGGAGGTGGAAGCAGATTATTGATCTGACGAGGGTTGATTGGACAGGTGTTGCTAAGCAAAGAGCCAAGGTCCTGTTAGTCAGCAGGAAGAACATATTTGAGTGACATTTGGTGGAAACAACTGAATACTTTCTGCTGAAAAACACTTTGTAGTCATTTTGTGTCTCTTTTATTGAGATTTTGCAGGTGAACTAGAACTCTTAAAGTGCTGCTGTTAAAACCTTCAGCTGAGCGTCAGTATTTAGTTCCAACTGGAGATGAATGAGGCTGTTTGATTTCCATCCACAGCGATCCACACTGACAGTCCTGCACAGATATCACAGCCAGCACACTACAATGAGGATAAAAGCAACAAAAACATATACTGGGTTGTTTTCGGTTGGCTGATCTTCCAAATTAAAAGACTGATCAGGATCAGTAGCAAAAAAAAAAAAACATGATCATCACATGAATGTGCAAAAAGTTTTTGTTACCCTCTAAAGGTAAGTGCTATAGATAATGGATAAATGGACATCTTGCAATATAACCAAACCTAAACATTTGTAATCTTTTCAAACCCAATGAGAGCACAGATTACTGCCATGTGTGTGACATGGCAGTAATAAACACATATTGGCATTTTACCTGTAGCTGCTCCACATTTAACATGTACAGTAAATTACAGCATATTAACCATTTACATTCTGTATCCTGCAGAAAGACAACAGTGCAACCTAGGAGCATCTCTGTGTTGTGAATGATTTTACATGATATATTTAAGAAGGGTCAATAATTGATCAAATATTTACTTCCTGTGTCTCAACAGCCTTTTTACAATTCATCAGATTGAAGTTAATCAGTTTTTGTTTTTGTTACACTTTTGGAGGTTTATTTTGAAGGTTAAAAACTCAAAGTGGGAGCCTTATTTTGATAGGCTATTACTCTGGCAAGCTTAATAAAGCATTTATAATCACCACATATTCTAGTTTCTGTATCTTAAATATAAAAATGTTGTTTCCACTGCGGTTGTCTGAGGTGGAAAATAAACATTCAGAAGCAGCTGTCATTTTTTTCTTATCTTCTCCGTCCGACGGGAAAGCTGACGTGTTGATTCTCTCTTGTTTACTCTCAGTTCTTCCACCTCGAACCACTGCAGGGAGGGAAAACACGTCTTGTTAGTTTGGACAAGCTTGTGGCAGCAAACTTCAGGCTCCATTGTGGTCCTGAAGAACAATTCAGAGGCAGGAACGTGGACCTCAGAATAGCTTCTTCCACCGCGAAGGCCTTCCTGTGGCGGGGATGGAAACACAACGACTGTCTTGTGCACCAGCCTGCAAGGCTGCGAACAGCATGAGGGAACTGAGGAGGGACAAACAAAGGAGGCTGGAGTCGTGATGACGAGTGATGAAGAAGGAAAAGCTTGAGCTTGAATACAACAGAAAGTCCTTAAGAGGCCATCTTCCGCTTGGGTTTTTACTGCATCAAGTGTTTGTATTTGATAAAGTTATTCTGTAACCGATAAATCAGAGCCAGTACTGTACTTAAGTACAACTTTGATGTACTTTTACTTTACTAGTATTTCCATTTTATGCTACTTTCTACTTCTACTCCAATACATTTATCTGACAGCCTTAGTTACTTTGCTCTGATTTTTAAAACAAAATAAAATCAATACTAAATGATTCATTATTACAGATTAGACTCCCAGCACCCACACGACTTTTACAAACTAATACTACTAATAAGTGTTTTCTGATCTCAATATGAACAGAAAAACAAAGTTGAACACGATATATTTTCAGAGCGACCATCTTTACACTTTAGTCCAACACCTACAAGAGCGTAATGTTGACGGGGACTTTGGCCTCTCAGGTTACAGACAACTTATTGCTGGTTGGGTGCTGCCTGAAAAGAATGCCTGCAGACATTACTCAGGGCTGACGAGGAGTACTGACAACTTTTCCAGGTAATACTCACACAGTATTTGCAATTAATAAAGAGAAGATGATAATTCCTTCAAAATAAAAACACACTGCACGACTCTTCTCCAGTACACCACGCTTTATTCACCAAACTGTCTCGGCCGTCTTGCCTTCATCTCCATCGCCCACAGCTAAACTTTGCAAATTATGACTTTATTATCACTTTTACACATCGGAGAAAAGGGACTGAAGCTTTACAACCAGATAACTCAGGTAAGAACCAATAGAAATCAATTTAGTGTCCAGTAAATCTTAATTTATACTTTATTCTAATTACGTTTTCACCCCTAAAGTTTATTAGTTAAAAACAGCACTCTGTCCAACTGTAATTCACATTCCTGGACACGTTTTAAACCTCGTTTCTTCTTCAAACTTCCCCAAAATTCAGTCCAACGTATTTGTTTATTTTTAGAACTTTGGGATCTCCACCAGAGTTTTGAGGAAACGTTTGATAAAAGATTGATACTAGACACATATCACCTACCAGCACCTCTGACACTCACTAATTAACACATTAATTACATTAATTACACTACCTAACCACTAACTGAGCCCGTAACATGACGATTGTAGGCTTTTGTGCAGATTAAACAAGCAAGATATAACGTGTTGATTAGGGAGCTTTAGAGGTACCGGTAGAAGGATTTTGTTACAGTTTCCAGTCTTTATGCTAAGCTACGCTAACCAGCTGCTGGCTGTAGCCCCATATTTGCTGTACAGACACGAGAGTGGCATAAGTCAGAACATCCGACTCCCTGCAAGAAAGCAAATACGTGTATTTCCCAAAATTTTGAACTATTCCTTTAAAAAAGAAATCTGTGAGTTTGAGCAAACAGCAGATGAACTAAAGGTTTTAATGATTAAAGTTAATTTAATTTGAGTCTCTTTTCATCACAGCAATGGGAAGACGAGACTGTGCAGGGAAAAACATCATGTTGCTACGGTAACACTAATGGCAGACCTGGCAGGTCTTTACATCTCCGTCTCTATGGACGGGCTCGGCCTTCGGTCTGTCGCCTCTCCGTCCCGCTCGCCCTCCAGCTCCGAGGTGTCCGGGGGTGGCGGAGGCCCCGCGGCGCTGCTGCTGGTCACGGGAAGGCTCCAGGATGTCGTCTGGGTCACGTGACTGTCACGGGTCAGAGAACAAACACAAGACAAGATGCTCGCTGACTGTTATTGATCAGCAGACAGACCCCAAATCTGCCTCCTCAGGCAGGAAGCTGAGCTCAATGTTTCTGTTTTCCTTTTGTGTGTAAACAGCATCCCGGGTGGTGTGACCCCCGGGGGTTGGTTGGACCTCCAATCGGCTGGCTGCTTTCACAGTCTCAATGTACTGTATGAATACATATATACAGCCTCTGTATAGTACACAAGTACATTCAGCTTTTAGCTCAGTGTTTTGGTTTTAAGGCCCTTAAACTCTTCTAAAACCCCCCCCGACTCAATTGAATGGGCACTATCAGTGGTGATCAGCCTCATCGATATGGGTTACAAGGGGCCTGCTACTCCCACTGGTAGGTCCAGAACGCCGTTATCATGTAGTCGCATGTCACCGATATGAATACAAGTAGACTTGTTTATACTTAGCAAACATATACATACATACTGTACAATTACAGTAGGATACTTTTAATTTATACTAACTATAACTACCTCCTAATGTTCATTTTATACTTAATGCTTATATTGAGTCTCAAAACTTCTATCTGTTGGCTGTACATAATTTGATGAATTGCATAATAGTATAATTAATAATAGTAATATTTTAACTTCTTATAGGGGCCCAACAATAAAGTTCTAACATCTAATTTGTCCAGGTCATAAGCAGGTTGGAAAATGTCTGATTCCTCTTACTTGATGTAGTATTTCACTCCGTCTGCAGTGTAGGCCTCCTCCCAGCCGTAAGGAAGACCTGCAGGGGGAAATAAAAAGTCATCGAACCATTCAGTGGATGTCATGTTTAATGTGGTTTATCCAGCTGAGATCATGTGTAGCTTCACTTTTTGCACATCTTTCCTGGTTTCAGACATAATCAGGCCAGCAGATCACCAAACACTCACAAATATCACGTTTCCACGCAGCCGTTTTTCCCTGAGGAGCTCCAGTATTCCAGGAACCGCCGCCCTGTCACTCTGTCAGTAATCCTACTGTACTTTTCCACTGCATCTCACTGATCTCTGCACTTACTGTACGAGCTGGAGGAGTCTCTTAAAGTCTCTTAACCCCATTTCAGCGAACAAAAGGGGGCAACGTTTCAAATGCTTCCCTGTTCGTAAACTAAAACCAAACATTTTGTTTCAGTGACCAGGGGCCCTGTGACGGGTTCGACATGATACATGACATGTTAGAACATGATGGGACAGGATATTTGGTTACAAACCGCTCAAAATGTCTGAACCAGACGTTCCTGTTCCTGTTTTCACACCTGGCTCATTTGGAGCAGTTGTTCCGAAACCAGGACCGGTTCGTTTGGCCATATGTGAACAGGGCAATCATATTCAGATGCGGGACAGAACAATCGGGCCGAGATCACCAAGAAAGGATTGTTCTGGGCTCGCTTGTCAGGTTTATCTGTTGTTTAAATGTACCTGATTGTAGACTGACATTAGGTGGATTTTTTTCTATTTAAGGCAGTAAAACAGACCAGGGAGCTGATGCTGGCCAAAGAAGAATTAACTGTGTTGCATCAGTGAGGTTCTCTAACAACGATCAGTACAACTACGTAACTTTATTCATTTAAAAAAAAGACAACTTGACAACAAACCATCAGGTGTGAAGAAGCAGAATTTATGTCACCAACTCCTAAATTGAGCTTCACTACAAGGCAAGTGGTTTCTGTTTCAAGCACCTTCAACTTCAATTTCTGAAGTTTCATTGCTTCTACCAAGTCTATTCTTTCAACTAGTTTTAAGGTCAGATAGTGTTTGGACCTTGTTTCTTCAGACTACACAATATTCCGCATGTTTGTAGAAGATTTTTGCCTTTATGTTTTGACAGAACGCCAGTCATTTGTTCCAGCCACACGGCTGATGGTGTTGTTCTCCACGATCGTGCTGATTTCCGCGTGGCAGACGGCCTGTTAGAGCTGCAATGCTGTCGCTGAGGTCACTTAAGAGCGGCCGCAGGACTGATTTAATCTGTTACTGCAGCACAAAGGCCACGGCGGCAGAAAGCGTCTCCAGGGGAACGGGCGCCTCTCGTTATTTGACTGAAACTGAAGTGTCATCATTCGACTCTGCTGGGAGTTTAAGATGAAAACAGACAAACCGGCAGAGTCTGAATATACATAATTTTGTTTTCTCTGATTCTTGTCAGGACCCTCTTGAAAAAGAGACGAGGCGTCTAAAGTCAGCTATTCTGTAGAGGATATTCCTCCTGGTGGTTTAATCATCTATACAACAACTATCAAAACTCTGTGTTTTATCCCTGAAATGTCTTTAATTTCTGTTTCATTGGCATTATATCTTTAATAAAATCCCTCAGCTTCAAACAGTGGGGAGTGAGTGTCTAATAATTTAAGGGTTTGGAAGCTTGTTGTGAAGGTTTACAGGGTTATTAATGTGAAAAACAACCCATGTATTAATGACATCTGACTGACTCATTTAAACAATTTAGTTACTTTTTGCTTTAATTCCAATGACAACAACTCAACCTTTAATTGTCTCGGCCTGGCCATGTCTCCTGCTGTGTTTCTCTTGTGTCTCAGTTTCCCTGTGCACCTGTCTTGAGTTTAGATCTCGTTTGCTCTGCCATGTGTTTAACTCCTGTAGTCTACCTGCCCCCCAGCTGTGTCTTGTTCTTCTGATTAGTTGTGAGTGCATATATGTTCCTGTCTTCCCTTTGTTCTCTGTTTGGTCCTTGTCTTTTGTTGTGTGTGTGGAATTGTTTCCGTGTTCCTAGTGTTTTCCCAGTGTCCTGGTTATTTTGACTCCCTGGGTCTTTGTGCCCCAACCCTGACATTAATCTGACAAATAATACTAATTTAACTATAAAGGCAGGTTCCTGCCTGATGTGATTGAAAGCTTTGACACAAAACTAAAGCCCTAATCAGATTACACTTTGCAATTGGACTGAGCAATAAGGAAATACTGTGATTTTGGCAGAGAATCACCATATTATCATAAGCATCCAGACTTTGAATTGCCATGAATTGGGCCTCTCATTTACTTTCATTGCAAATAAATTACTTTATAATCTCAGAATATTCAAGTTTTTTTTCTTGTGAATTTGCACCACTTTAATCTCAGACAGTATCCAACAGATATCAGCAGCCACAGAGCCACGCTGCATGGCTAAAAACAACCTCGTGTTGAGGTTTTCTTTGTCAAACAGGCCAAGGACTGAGCGAACCCTGAAGCTTAGTTATTGTATACTTTGTAACTTGTGTTCCTCTCTTCTGCCTGAACTATGTGCTCCTGGTCTGAATAAATAACCTCTATGTTGGAAACAGTTTCATACATTTCCAAGGTCCACAAACACCATAAATAACTTAAACATACACCTTGAATTTAGGAGTCTTCACTGTGAAAATCCTCCTGCAGTAAAAGAACAACAACTAAAGGAAGTAAAGAGGACATTTACACAGTTTAAGATATTGCAGATTAAACTGAAAAAATGATCAGTCATGCTAATGATTTCAGTTTATCATCAATTTATAATGGCTCCTAATGTTCCATTCTGGTGTTCTGGTTTTTTCTTTTTCTTTTTTTTTCAACAAAACCCATAAAAAGATGAACATCAACAACGTGTTCGTCCGTCTCTCAGTAATGTCTGACTTCCTGTCTGTGGCTCTCAGCTCCGAGCTCATTGGTTGCTCCTGAAGACGTAAATCTTTAAAAAACCCTCACAGATTTATAGTTTCATGTTTAAATCAGCTGCAGTTTTTACCAAAAAAACAGGAGGAAACAGTGCACTGGTTGGGGACTATTTTCAGCGGTGGATGAATCCACATGTGGTGCTGTAGTGGGTGTTTTGGGCAGCAGGAGTGTGTGTGTGTGTGTGTGTGTGTGTGTGTGTGTGTGTGTGTGTGTGTGTGTGTTCATGGGGATGAAGGAACATGTCACAGCAACAGAGGTTCACTGATGTGTGTTTGACAGATTTTGGACGACAGTGGAGCTCTGAGGCTCAGAAGAAGAAGATCCATCAGGCTGTGATACAAACACAACACCTGTTAGTGGATACATCCACTGCTGGTTTGAGTGTGAACATTAAGAAAAATACAGAATATCAGCAGACTTATCTTCTGGTGTAGGTGTCTTTTCTTCATGCAGGTCTGTGTTTTAATGATCCAGATTGGTCCAGCTCACTAATATATGCTGGTGAGGTTGTCATGGCAACAGAAACACAAAGATGATGGCTGTGTTGTGTCAACTCCTTTCCTACAGTGTCTTTTATTTTTTATTTTGCTGAAGGAGAATCAAACTGAGCAAAAGGAAGAAGACGTTTCCCTGCAGAGTTAAACACCTTCTACCACTGATCTCATCAGGTGTTTTATACAACCTCACGCACTCTGTTGTACAAATAAACGTGTCTCCCTGCTCAGGTAGAAAAGCCTTTAAAGCAGAGTTTAGAGAGTAAAAGAAAACATGTGAGCCATTAAAAGAATAAAATGTGCAAAGAATATCATACGTGAGGTTTCCTGTAGCTCTGCTCAGAAAGAAACCTGGATCATAACCTATACTACTACTACTACTACTACTACTACTACTACTACTAATATTTTGTTCTATCTGCGGGGCTTCCACATTTTTAATAACTGAATATTGTTTGATTATTGTTTCATGTCCAGGTCCCAGAGGCTGATTTCTATAATTAATCAATAGTGTTTTGTCTTTGTTTGGTTGTAAACTATCTGCTGTGAAATATTTCTGTACAAACACACTCTGTCAATACTCTGCAGGTTCTGGTTCAGGTCCCGATGTTCTGAACCAACAGAAACCTGGATCAGGTGTTCACATGTCACACTTGAAACTGTGTTCGAAATATCAGTGAATTTCTGAGTTTTGTTTGTCTTTAGTTTTCATCTATTTGAAGAACATTTTATTGGTTTTGAATAAATGTCTTCTATACATAAAGTTTTATTATTTGTAGTTATTTTGGTAATTAAATGAAATGTGAGGCCTTAAATTCACAGATTTGAGGGAGCTTAAATTACAGAGGAATGGATTTTTTAACTTTAATGTTTGCTCAGTAAGTGTTTGACATCCACATCTCTTAGACATCGTGTTTTGTGCATGGACCAATAGGAGCCTGGATGTATAGTGGTGGTTGCATATCAGAAGACAGGACTCTACTCTTCTTATGGCTTTTAAATGTCACGATGAGTCAGGTTGAAACACGTTGGCAGAAATAAAAACGACCCAGACAGCACACATTACCCCTAAGATGTATTTTTGTAAGTGCATAGTAGCTGCAAATGAATGTAAGTCATTGGCGAGACATGGTCGTCATGGTAACGGTGTCCGAGATGCTGCTCGCAAACAACGAATGAATGAACTGGATGTCCCTGAAACTGCTCAGTCTGAAGCCTTTCTGCTGACAGTTTACCATGCAATCTGTGTGTGTGTGTGTGTGGGGGGGGGGGGGGGGCGGGGCTCCTGATCATATTAACTGGCTGTAAATGAAGAAGACAAAGGTTCCTGCACTTATAAGCTTTACGATTCAAAAGCAGAACACGTTTCCAGGCAACGAGGACTGCAATGAAGAGGAGCGACAGGTGATTGTAATGAACACACACACACAGTGAGACCTGGATCAGACTGACCTACTTTCTGTGCGCTGCGACTGGGTTTTGTTCGCCCTTCTTCATTACCTCTAACGGGACATTGTGAATGATGGAGGACGTCTCTGTGATCGTGAACCACGGCTGTTAATTATGTAACTGTGCCCATGTCCTCCCACCGACGGGAAAGGAGGTGACTGTGTCAAAAACCCACATCCTGCCTGTGTTGGACAACCTTTACTACGCATTTAAAGAATAGAATCAGCGATATTTTACTGCAACAAATGAACTGAAATATCAGAGTCTCCGTTTCCTCAGTGGCTGAGACAGATTTAAAGCTTTCTGTACAAGCTGTGAACAAACTGTCTGATTCAACCTATTTCACCAGTTACACTTTAAGAAAGGAGACAAAATGTTATTCACGCTAAACATGTTAAATTGAACAATTACTGTAAACCAGAACACTGCAATAAACCCTTATGTGAGTTGTTGAATTTGAGGAAACTAAACTTTGTGAAACGCTGTCTATGACAAATTCTTAGTTTATAATAAGATGAAGTTATATCTTTCCTTGCTGTCACCATCTGTCTGGATAAATATGACTGCATGCCATGAATTTGCTGGGAGTGGTCCAGACTCCTGGACCCCCTGAACTACCCATAGGCTCTGAGTATTTGAACTTGCCATTCATGGCCCCAGTAATGCAAAAGGCACAGTGTATGTCCTGGATATTAATGTTTTGATCTCTAGTGCCCCTGAACTACTTTGTGGCTCTGTGTACTTGCTGTTAAGCCTCCATACTCCAAGGTTCCTTCAACCTACCCATTGGCTCTGTATTATTTTGGGAAACCCTATACTCTCCTTGGCCCCTCTGAAGTACCTGACGGCTCTGTGTAATTGCTAGAAAGCTCCCTAAACTAGTCACAGAATTTCCCAGAACAGCATCTGGGCTCTGTATTTGCTGGGATTGCACTCTCAGCACAAATACAGGTTCAAGTTGGAGTCCTCCCATGTCCCTCGCCCTCTGAATGACTGGATGGCTCCACTAGAAATGCTTTAAACTCCCAGGTCCGCTAAACTACCAACTGGCTTTGTGTATTTGCTGTAAAGATTCCACTTTCACTGGGCCCAGGAAAGGGAGACCTGGAAACCCCTAAAATACCTGATAGTTCTGTTCATTTGCTGTCTTCAGTCCTCAAAAGAAGTAGAAGAGGAAGGATAACTCTGGAGGTTCAGCATAATTTAGCCCTTTAACTTTCCAAAACATGCCGTACATTTTTTTTATTTTAATTTCCTTCCTTCAGGGCAGCCAGCCATGCTCTTCAAGAGGCTACTTTTTCCTGTTGGTGCGTTCAAGGACACTTTTACATCTTAGCTCTGAAAGTCAATGTTTTCTGATAAAACAATTCACAAAATTATCTGTTTCACAGTCAGCTTTTTGTTTGTAACAGTTCCATCACATCAATCAAAGTCCAGCTGATCTAACAAACTGAACGAATCGAGACTCTTCCAGCAGCTACAGTCTGAAATAATCTAGAAGACTGTTCTTGTGTCTGGTCTTCTCTACAAAGAAGAACTCACGATATGTTGTTTGTTTCAGAATATTTACTCAGAAAAAGATAAAGGACAAACAACTCCATACATGATAAAAGCGTCTAAAGCGTTCAATCAGGCTGGAACTGTCCTTTAATCATTGCTGGTTTCGGACCACGATGGCTGAATGTTGTGGCTCCTTTACTGTCGGCCTTCATCCTTCCTGATTTGGTGTTTGTTGGTGAGTGAAGTTTTTGCGATTTCTCCTCCCGTATTGTTTTCCGATGCGTCTAGGCTTTGTTTTGCTGGCTAAACTACTGCACAAACACAAGCATCCAGCCTCTCAAACACAAAGCTAAACATTGACTAGATAACAGTGAGTGGTGAGACGGACAGAAAGCTACTGTGAGTTATTTTCTAACTGCGCTGTCTCGCTCTGGAGCGGAGCGCTACAGTAAATGGCGACCATATGACATTATGACGTCAAAGTTTTACACTGTTAGATTAAGGTATTTATTGATGCTAAAGAGACAGCGGTTGGGTAAAATTTAAAGGACTACACCAACGTCTTGGGAGTTTTGTCCATTGCTCACTTTAACTGCATTAACTCTTGCATATTTCGGGAAGTTAGGAGCAACAGAACGACCCGAAAACACGATATTTGCAAACTTTAAACTGCGTGGCTAAACAGAAAGCTAAATGCTACCTTGTTAGCTCATTAGCTAGGTCACATGTGGGACAATAAGTTCAGTTTGTCCGAAAGATGGATTCATGCCATTGACTTCGGTTTCAAAACGGTCAATAAGCTACGACAGCTTCCTCCACGTTGGACTGTCGAGACGGTTTAGATTTTGTAACGTTGTAACCTGAAGAGGAGGCAGGCCAGACCGTTTTGGTTCCATTATGCTCATCACATAATCAATAAGGTGACCAATGGGCAACATTTAAACGTTCATGTAGTCCATCGACTTTACAATGGTCTCCTTCCAGTGTATTAACCTGTAGAAACATATCGCAAGTCTCTTAAAATACAAACTGATTGTTTCAATACTGAAGTTTGAGTGACGAGCGTCCATTAAAAAAGGACAAATTAGATGTACAATGACTGCACCTATGCATTTATTTTCCATATTCAGATTAAAACACTGGAATAAGAACGCTGTTAAGTGTGTGTGCAGTGATAAATGTGCTGCTTGACGGAAACAAAACAGTGTTTCATGCAGAGTTAAGTGTCCATTGCTAGGAGGTACTGAGGAGATGAGGAGTTGTCAGGGGATTGAATGTTCGGGTTCACGGCTGGCTGTTGGTTTCCTGCTGACGTCCCACAGCCCTGCTGACTTTGTGCTGCCGCTCCTCTAGAAGGTCAGCACTGAAACGGGGAGGACAGTTACTCACAACAGCAGGTTGGCAGGATCAGTTTGGTTTCATCCGATGGGAGTCGCATGCAGGGCAGAAACGGAGGAGGAAGAGGAGAAGGAGGACATGCAGACCTGCATGCGTGGAGGCGAACAGAGAGCTGCGATCACTTACAGTCGACCTCCAGGATGGCTCGGACAGTTCTTGTAAGCTCCTTCGCCTCTTGGGCGAGCGTGGCCGAAGTCCAGGGACTCTTCTTGTAGCGAGGAGGGAGGCCTTGAGACGCCGCTCCAACTTTCATGTCTCCAGAGCTGCAAGTAGAGAAGAAGGACGAGTCAACACAGAAAAACTCAGACCACAGACAGGCCCGGATGGAGCCATCACGCTCTCAGGCCTCCCTCATCTTCTTTACTTTATAAGTTAGAGGTTTGCTCAAATTATCAAGAGCTTCTTCCCTTCATCTAACACGTTATCACAAGACATAAATTTACTTCTCAGAGTTTATGGTAATGTCTGTCAGTCCACTGAAATGTCTGAACAACTAGCAGATGGTGTGCCTGAATGAAAGAAAGTGGAGAACTATGTAAATATATACAAACACAGTAAATCTGGTGACTTCGTTGATCAGCAAATGACCAAATCTTTGGCCCTTTTCAAACCTGTTCACGAGAGCCTCTCCTGTCGCTGCAGTAGTTTGGAGGAGCGACCCAACTCTTTTCTCTGCACTAACAGCTTTAAATAACTGATGAGGAGCCTGATGAATAAATTCACACCTTCAGTTGTTTGAAGGACGGAGTGAGATAAAAACGCTTTCTAAAGCTGCTGAAGTGACCGTGTCGCCGTGGTTGCAGGATATTTTCTTTTCTCTGAGCCTCTTTTTTTTTTTATTAAAGTCAGGATGACTAATGGGTTTAATGACATAAATATTCAGAGTTATCAAACATGTAACTGACTGGGAGTGAATGGGCAGCACAGAGCCAATTATTATGACAAAGAGGAACAACGCCTCATGCCTGCCACTCTCAGCCTACATTTCTGCTTACGAGTGGTCCAGAAACAGAGGGACAGGTGAATAAAAACAAGAAACACGACCGGGGGGTCCCGCGGTTATGAAAGACGAATGGAGGTGTCCCACTGACCTGGACTGAAATAAAAGGAAACCAGGCAGGAGGTGCCATACCTGGGTGACTGAATAACACGGCCGAGTGACCTGATTTACAGAATCGGACTTACACAACCGACCAGAAGGTGCAGATTACTCCGTGTTATGGTTCAAGGCTCAAACCGCCACACCAGAACTCAATACGGCAAGAAAATAGAGAGCAGGTCAAATCACAGCAGAGACTCTGGTGAAAGACGGCATTCAAGTAAAAATCTACTTTAAAAATATGACAGAAGGAACAAGGAGGAAAGAGACTCATAGACTGAAACGTATGAAGAAAAGAAGAAGGAAGGAAGTTTACATGAGAGGAAGAAAATATAGAAGGAATGAAGGACAGGAGGAGAGTTTCACTGAATGAAGGAGGGACAAAGAGGCAGAGAGGAACTTTCTTCTTCTTCTGTGGTGTTGAGGTTGATCAGATATTTTGACGTCTGTCTGACCTCACGCTGTCAGCAGGTCGAGGCGTTTCATAACGCCGCCGCCTCGCTGCCGCTCTCTGCGGGCAGCCATTAACAGGAGCTAACTGCTGTCCTACCTGGGCTGAAGTGGGCCAAGTGTGTGTGTGTGTGTGTGTGTGTGTGTGCGCGCGCGCTAATGAGCTCTGCTCTCTGCAGGATCTCTCATTATGTGACTCCAACGATGGTGTCGGGGTCAGAGAATCACACACACACACACACACACACACACACACACACACTGAAATAAATTAACACACAATAAAACATCCTGGTGGTTGCTAACGGCAACCAGTTTAGCAGCTCGTACCCCCAAATCTGACTCATTAGCATAGCTACCGCATCGCTAACGAACAGCGAGATGTCAATAAGTCTCACACACACACACACACACACACACGCACTCTCTCACACACTCTCTCACACACACACACACTCTCTCACACACTCTCTCACACACACACACACTCTCTCTCACACACTCTCTCACACACACACACACTCTCTCTCACACACTCTCTCACACACACACACGCTCTCTCTCACACACTCTCTCACACACACACACGCTCTCTCTCACACACTCTCTCTCACACACACACACACACACATGCTCTCTCTCACACACACACACACACACACACACACACTCTCTCTCTCACACCCACACACACACACACACTCTCTCTCTCTCTACCTGTAGCTCTTCGTTGGTGCGTGACTTTCCAGCAGGAACTCTTGAACGTTCTGCAGAGACAAAGAAAACAAAGAGGCTCTTTTATTATTTCCTAACTATAATCCTGCTCGCTGAGGGTAGAATAAGTTCACATCTGTACTGAATCTTTACTCTTTTGTGATGCAGAAACACAAATATTTCAGATGAGGCCGTCCTCAGTGTGCAGACAAAGATTTTAAGTCAAGTCTGTATATTTCTTATTGTCATTAAATCTGCTGTTGAGACTCAAACCAACAACATGAGTTTCATGTTTAAATCAGCTGCTCGCTGTAGTTTTGATCAAACAACCAGGAGGAAATAGTGCATCTGTGTTTGGAGCAGCAGGAAGATCCATCAGGCTGTGACTCACACACAACACCTGCTACCAGATACAATCACAGTTGCTTTGAGTCTGAACGTGAGATTTGTTGATAAGAAGAAAAATATAGAATAAAAGCTCAGATCAATGTTCTGGTTTGACTTTTTACCTCCACAAAACTCAGCAGTTTTCCTGTTGACATTTCAAAGCCTTTTTTGGCCGATTCGGTCTTCCGTAGTTGACACTCCAGGACGGCCACTCTCTTCTTCAGCTCCTCCGTCTCCTCCTGAGAGGAAACCAGAGCAACAAGGAGCATTTTATTCTGTCAGTCACAAGCTTCTTCACTGGTGTCTGACCATCTGTAGTGAAGGGACTTACTACAGAGAGGATTTGAAAATCTAAATGATTGATTTGGAAAATAATCATCAGCCATAAAATGTGCTTTAAAGTTCTGTGGAAACGATTCCTTCTGTTAAAGATGTCTGGTGATTGTGGAGATAATATTTTGACACTCTGCAGTCAGCGCTTTCTCTTCAACGTGTCATAATATTTACAGCGCAGCAGAGAGGGGCTTCTTTCTCTCTGCAGATCTGTAAAAGCAGATTCCCCCGCGGGGTGGGCTCAGCTCGAACCCTCGCCGTCCACACGAGTCCGCCGCTGCTGACCTGCAGGTTGCTAGCCAGATTTCTATAAAAACAACCGACGTCAGAGAGGGAAGCGGCTCCGTCTCAATGAGGAAAACCACTGACCCAGATTCACTGGTGATGATGGAGGAAGAAACCAAAACCTGGAGGGGAAGGAGCGGAGGGGATGCTGGGAAATCATCAAGGAGATAACAAGGAAGGGAACCGCAAACAAACTGTTCTGTCATCTACACAAATTTGTTGAGATTCATATGCTTTTCTTGAACAGGCCACTACAAAACATGAAGCAAGCTCTTGTAAAAAGACTTGAAGTGTGATTATCTGTTAGGAACTAAAGCTGTAATCATCCTCGTTCATTTTCATACGAACAGTCAAAGGACTGTGTGTAATGTGACAAACCTGCAGAGAATTACCATCAACTCTGCGACTCTATCAAGGTTTTTTATCTCTTAGCTCCTAGTTTTGGTTGAGCTTCCTGTCTGTTCAGTCTCAGTGTTTCCAGCAGCAGCAGACAGACACAGTTAGAGACTGAAGAAGGTCAAACATTCAGCAGCTTCTCAACCCACAGAGGAACGTTCACAAAGACCTCATGTGGCGGTACATGGTTTTCACTGGACAGGAAGGGGATGAAGCATATGTCGTAGCAGAGTACATGTCCTCCTGGTTTATAATCGGGCGTCGTGTGAACTTAAAGATTGAACAAAGTGACCAAACCGTCACCTTATTGGCCGGCGCCGGTTGCTCCACCCTCTGAGTCTTCAGCTCTGCGATCTCGGCCTCCAGCAGGTGGATCACCTCCTCGTAGTCCATCTCCATCCCCCTCGCCTGCTTCTGAGCCGCCTCGGCCAGCTGGATCCGGGTCCTCAGAGCCCGACTCTCCTCCGCTCCGAGTTTTATTTCCTGCGGAAAGGTGGCAGAGGAAGGAGGAAAGATGAGAGGAAGTGAGGGAGGAGAAGAGAGGTTTATCTCTGCAGCTCCACAGGTGGACACATGACTCAGCAGAGTATCAGCAGGGCCTCAGCGGTGTGTTCAGGGCCCGCTCAGAGCTTCTTAACCCTCATAAACCTTTCATGGTGCTGGAGTCATGATTCAGAATTCTTGGCGTCAGGGCGAGTTAGAGTGATGAAGCTCTTTGCTTCGGCCCGAGGGACGTTTCTCTGGATCAGCAGACCGTGCGGTCGTGTCCCAGCAGGACTCGTCCAGGCCTGTCGCCTCCCAGCACATTTCTGTCTCTGATAAGGTCACCAACAATTGGAAAACAGCATCACACCGGAAACCAAAACAGGAAAGACTGATGTGTTTAATTCCTGGTGACCCTGCAGAGTGAAAAACCAGTAATGTGAATCTGGAACGTGACATATTCTAAATGATTGAACTCACTCCCTATAATTACTAATTTGTACTCTTCATGTATTTATTCTTTATGACCAATTTTTTATATAATGACAATTTAATTTTCCCATGTAGTCTGGTGGGGGTACAGGGGCACAACAAGCAAAGCATACATTTAAAAAACATTGAATCAGTTCATCGTCTCAGCACCGGTTGGCATGTTGTTTACCATCAAATCCCATAAATCTGTTAAGGAACTTTTGGGTTACAACAAATATCACATTTTGGAGTTGATACGTCAAACTTTTCATTTACTTCAAATCATTTTCTTATACTCTGTGTGCCTTTTACATTGTGACTTTTGAGTCACTGCACCAAATTTGGGGACTTTGGTGTTGTAAAAATAACGTATCTTAAAATGATGATATCTAGTTTTATTTTCACAATCTGATTTCCGTCCACCTGGTTTACCTGCAGTCAGTGTGTGAGGCCGAGTGGAAAACAGCCTTCTGAGTGGAAGTTACATAACTCTCAGGGTGGTGAAACAGACACCAGCAACGATTAAACGCTGTAACGCGTGTTGACTGGGAAGCAGCCACTCCCAGTACTGTTGGCACACTGGCAGCCAGTAACTCAAACCCTCCGGCCCTGAAATAAACCCTGGAGCTCCTGCAGCGCTGCGCTCATCAGACAGTAAAGTGATCCTCGGCGGTAGTAAAAGATAATGAGGCTTCACAAAAAGATTGAGTCGTGAATTTTGAACCCTGGAGGAAATGCTGAAGTAGAATGACTCTGCACTGTTCCACACTGAAGACGCAGCGCTGCTGAAAGGATTAATACTGGTACTGTGCAACTACAACTGCTGTCCACATACTTTTGGATACCTGGTTTAGGCCTTTTAGTGCAGTGGAAGGAATCATCACTGAACCCTGCAGCATTCAGTGATGATTCCTTCTTACAACTGTTGTGTTTTTTACTTTCTTGTTTCAACAGACAAAACATGCTCAAAGCAGCTCACTCACACACACACACACACACGCACACACACGCACACACACACTGGCTGCCTCAGCTCTCCTCCTGTGGTGCTGTCATATGTAGTGAGAGCTAACAGGACACACATGAAGAACACGCAAGACGTGTTCATTTTTGAAAATCACACACACACACACACACACACAGACACGCGCGCACACACACACACACACACAGTGAGAGCAGTCCATCTGTTGGCTTCACTTTTCCCAGCGGGGCTACGTGCAATTTAAAAATTCTACAAATCAGTGTTCCAAGAAAAAGACAAAGAACAAAACACAGATAAGAGATGAGACGGGTACACAAGCTGTTTAACTACGGAAACCTACAGTGGTCATAACTACTCAATACACACTGCAGAGGTTTCCACTGAAGGGTCTGAACATCTAAAGGTAATACATTAGAAGTCAGATGGGCTTTAGGGCCCAAATGTTGTTGTATTTTGACATTTTTCTTTTTTTATTTCTGCTGTTTACAGTTACTGTATAATTGAATGTACATGAAGATTATTTTTATGTCTCACGTTTATCTTGTGTGTTTTGTCTCTGTTTATTATTTATATATATATATATATATACATATATATCTCAGAAAATACCTGGCCAGACAGGAAGTGATGTCATGACTTAGATGTTGGTGGCAGGATTTATAATAAATCAAGTTTTTACACTCATTTTTTCTACGTTGTTTATCCCCGTTTAAGGTTCGCTGGATGGAAACAAACATTCATTCGCATTTTCTTTTGCCAGTTTTCTTACAAGGATGGAAACCTGGCTGGTGTTAAATTACACTTGATGATTTTAAGTGCAGCTGGTGGAGTGTGGAGATGAGGTGTGTGTGTGTGTGTGTGTGTGTGTGTGTGGCTGGTCCTGGTCCTGTCTGGTTGGGTAACTAAGGGATCCCAGCATGAACTGTCTTCCCTCCAGCTGAGGCCTCTGGGGGACCTGTGGGGCCCTGAGATTACCCCCCCCCCCCCCCCCCCCCCCCCCCCATTCTTGAAGCCTGACCTGCGGCTCTAACGAGTGTCACCACCTCCCCTCTGCCGCTCACCCTCCGGCTCTCATAATGGAAGAAGAATCCCTCGCTGTGCACAAGCTGTACAGCCTGGCGGTGGGAGGCTGTTGTCCTGTTTCCATCCCATTCACGCACATGCACGGACACACACAACCCCTGCAGACAAATGCTGTCTCGCCGAGAGGCTCACCGTGCAACTCCCACCCTGCAAACGAGCTTCTGACCAGCACCACGGACCGCCTGCGCTGGACTCAGACCACAAGCCTGATTCCTGCAGCTATCAAAGCCGACACTAACACATCAACACAAAGGTGCATACGCAGCATGTCGATAAGCATCAAACAAACAGCCATCAAAAAATACACAGCAACTCATCACAGGCCGACGCAGTGTGAATGAATGGATGATGGCACCTGATCACACAACCACATACAGTTTTTTGAGTTCATCATCGAGGGCAGACTGTTACCACAGGCACACATTACTGAACTACAAACTGCACAAGGTGTGTGTGTGTGTGTGTGTGTAGCTATAACCATTATTTCAGTGTTATCGATCAATGCTACAATAGTAAAGCTGCAAAAAATCACATTCCCACAGTACATGGGCCCCTGACAGCTTTGATATTTACGCCCGTGGTCTCCATCTGTGAGCTGCTGACTTCACTGAGGGGAGAATATTATGTGCACTTTAAGTTATTCCAGAGAGTTCTTTAGGCCTCAACAACTTTTTACTAAAAGCATCTTAAAACTAGTGTTTCTGAAGGGATTCATACGTTGATTTTAGTCTAAATGACAATTTCCTCTTTTTGGTCGTAAACAGACACCAAGGAGATTTCTACTGATGAAAGGCCTCTGAGGTCCCGCTGCTGAGTCTGATCTGCAGCTCACTTTTAAAGAAAAGTCCAGTTTTTCCATTAAAAAAGCTCAAATATGTATTACACCTGCATATTCAGCAGGGCTGGATCTGCTCTCTTCACGTTTATTTGTCTTATATCTTAGCCACTTGTGTCCTCTTGACGTCTTTGTGTCGTGGCAGAAACCTGAAACCTTTCTGTTGTGTAACCTTTATTTAACCTGGAGATGTTTGTGCCAAACAGGACACTTCAGTGTCCCGCTCTCGCCCTCATGTCACACCAGACAGACACTTGAGTGGCCAGTGGCTGTCTGAGGGGTGAAGAACAGAAAAAGGGCACCGGCGTGCAGAAAGTCGTGATACATTAATATTGCAACAGTTCCAAGTCCTTTTCTAGCAGCACTTATGGCACTGCATCCTGTTTTCTCCACTGGAAGGAACCCTGGAAGGCACTTTATCATGTTTTATCCACCACAGGGGCCATGTTCAACCCTGTCCCACAGATCCTACTCTTCTTCTACTGATTGAGTATGAATATGTTTTGATCTTCCCTCCCAAGAGTTAATACGTGCTGACGGTCTGTATAAGTGCTGAAGAGGAGACAGGATGCAGAAGGTGCATTACAGACTGGTACTGTGGCTGCAGCTTTAAGCCTGAACATGAAGTGAATCCTCTGTTTCTACTGCGCAGGTCCAAAACACAGATAAGAAATGTCCCGGCCGAGTCTTTGTTGTTGCAGTACATCTGTTAGCTGCGTCTAAATGTAGATATTGATCGGTTTATGCAAGAGAATGAAAGTTGAGAGGCAGGAGAGTGGGAGTCAGAGAGGCTGAGACCCTTCAGCTGTGAATCACAACAAACAAACTATTTCAGAGCCCAAAAAAAGGTTCAGTGGTGGCCTCACGCTCCCCCCCCCCCACTGCTGCTGAGTCCACCTCAACCTCCCCCACACACACACACACACACACACACACACACACACACACTCGACAACAGGAATAGAGTAAGGGAAGCTGAGCTCAGGGTGAGTTTGGCTGCTCTTTAACTGCAGATTAAACTGTGTGTGTGTGTGTGTGTGTGTGTGTGTGTGTGTGTGTGTGTGTGTGTGTGTGTGTGTGCGTTTCACCTGATGATCTATTTTGAAAGAAGCACCCCTTCCAAATCCCACACACACCCTCCCAGCAGATGAAACCAAGTATAGAAACACAACAGAGAAGCTGCAGCCTCACAGCACACTGTCCCGGGAACATGAATTATTAATAATTACACTTTGCTCATCCACTGCGGAGACTTTCAGTGTTCATGTTGTTCATTATCTTTTTTCTTGTTGTGCCTGTTTAATCCAATACAAATTGGGCTGAAATTAGTGTTAACCACAGCTCAACAATAAATTGTGGTTAATACTAATTACAGTATACAATAAACAGTTTTTAGAGCTGGACCCATTCTTTAAATGTCCTATAAATGATCTGGAAAGCTCTGGAAAAAGCTTGGAAGTAAACCTTTAGTTAAGAAACTTACTTTAAAGTAAAACAATTAATAATAATTTCAGTGTTGTTGTTGTTGTTATTATTATTATTATTATTATTATTATTATTATTATTATTATTATTATTATTACATATGTGGATGATTATTACAGTGGATTTTATATTTAACAGAGCTGATTATATATTTTATAATCTGAGTTTGGAGGTAAAATCTTAACATCTGTCAGATAAATGACGTGTAAAGTTTAAAATGCAGTTGATGTTGCACCTGCAGCAGGTGGGACTCACCTGTTTGACCTTGCTGAGCTCCTCCTCCATCTGATGGTGAACTCTCTGAGACTCGACCAGCTGCTCCTGAAGAAGAGACACGGGGACAAACAGGAAGTCAGCAGGAAGTCAGCAGGAAGTCAGCAGGAAGTGTGAAAGGTGGGGATTTTCCATCTTACCTGCAGCCTCTTGATCTCCCTCAGAGCCTCGATGTGCTCCTTCCTCAGCCTCTCCATCTCCTCCAGGTCCTCCGAGTCGGACAGCGACGGCTGCACACAGACAGCAGAGAAACACACTGATCCAACGTGGACGAAAACGCTTTAAATACTTAACTGTCAGTCATCATTTAAACTCTTTAATAACAGAATATATTCATTCAACATGCATTCCCTGTTGTTCTTTGTTGGTCTAATGTTGTTTTTCCCATCTTGTGTGCACATCATAGTTCTGTGTTTGTTGTTCCGCTTTGTTGTTCTGGTTTTTAGCTGTAAGTCTCTTTCTGTCTTCCTGTATTTAAATTAACAGGACGTTGTGACATTCAAGGGTAAAATAATGTGTTTGGGTAATTTTTAGGCCTTTTGCTCCGAAAATAAACTGTACACCTTGTTTTCGACAGTCACCAGGACTTAAGTAACTTTAAAGATTTCATCTCAAACCAACGTTGTTGTCCGTCTCTCTATACCGTCTGACTTCCTGTCTGTGGCTCTCAGCTCCAAGCTCTTTGGTTCCTACTGAAGACGTAAATCTTTAAAAAAGGTCCAGTAATTTCCTAAAACAGCTGCTCGCTGTAGCTTAATCAGACCAACAGAAAGAGGAAATAGATATTTCTGATTTGTGCAGTGGTTTCTCCAGCTTGCTGCTGCTGTCAGGCTGTGATTGATTATCACTCTGGTGCTGCGTGACCCCGGCAGCGTACAAATCTTTACACCCTGCTGATAGGACGGTTCGCACGGCAACAGGTCGAAGACAGAGCACAGAGCCACATCGAGCGGCCCGGACCTGCAGACCAGCACATCACACCGGCTGATTGATGACACTCACGGTGTCTCTTCCTGCCATGTGCTGCATGTAGACACCTTTATACTCTTTATCTATTTACTCCGCTTATTAAATCTGGGTTTTCCTGATTCCTGGGTCTGAATTTTTTCAATTATTTGAGCAAAAAAACGTAAAAATGTGAACAGAAAAATTAATTCTGAGTACCACAAAGAGCTTTTATTTATTTAAAGAATATTTTCTGTGAGTATAATCAGTTGCATGTAGTTAAAGTATTTCCACAGTAAAATGTCCCCTGTGCCTGTTGTACTATTATATATTCTATCATTAGATTATTATTCCTCATCATTCATGGAAAAGCAGGATTTTACTGTTGGAGCTCATTTTGAACTGTTTTGTATCGGACTGCAGCTGATGATTATTTTCATTCTGGATCCATCTGCTGATTATTTTCTCCATTAATCCATTGATCCTTTGCTTTGTGAAAATAGTGAAAATAGTGAGAAATGGCGTCACGATGAGCCAGAGCCCAAAGTGACACCTTCACAAACAAAACTTCAGATTTTATAAACCTTTTACATGTTTTGTGTTTAAAAATCTGACTCTGTAAAGTAACTAAAGCTGTCAGATGAATGCAGATCAGTAAAAAGTCCAATATTCCCTCTGAGATGTGGAGGAGCGGAAGGATTCTGCTGGTCAGAGTGTTTCTAACGGTGTGGACTCTGCTCCTACCCGTGGGTTGGTGGGTGACTCCAACAAACTGGACAGGTCATCAGATGTGAACCTCGATCCCGGCTGGGTGACGGCCAACTCCTCCAGCTGAGGCTTGAACAGCTCCCGGATCAGACCCTCAAAGTCTGTACACGCAAACACACACGAGTATACACACAGGTTACACAAACCTACAGTAACATCGAACCTTCTCCTCTAATATCTGTCTCTCACTAACATCCACTCGCCGATCTGTTCTCGTGCTCCTGCTGACGAAGGTTAGAGACGTGACTCAAAGTTATTCTTTGGTCATGATGCTGTTTTGACTCTCACAGGTTTCACTGATTAGTTGTGTTTCTTCTTGATGTTGTGATATCATATTTGACCAAATTCTACATTTGTGTATTCCATCATAAATCCTGAATACAGCTGTTCACATCACGTGTTTCTCCATTGTAAACAGCTTTGGTTATTCTGAAAAAGGCTGTTTCAGTGGAGGAATATAAGTACATTTACTCAGGCAAACTTTGTACTTTTTACTCCACTACATTACTACTACAGATTCAGGCTAATACTACAAGATATAATCAATATAATCAATAATAAATATTGTGTATTATTACAGGTTAAACTACCAGCAGTACATACAGTCATTAAAATGAGCTCCACATTAAAATGATGATCAATAATTATCATCCAAAAATATCATATAATATTCTACATCATGAGTACTATCACTGTTATTATATAATATATTTGGGTACTTTTACTTACTTACCTGAGTATTTATATGCAGTAGTGTTGCTACTTTTACTTAAGTAAAAAATGTGAGTACCTCTACCAACACAAACAGTAAAGAAACTAATTCTCAGCTGTTAATGAAGAGTTAAATGTCACGCCTGCTCTCATCAGAAACACTGTGTGAGCAACATGAAGGAAGAAGGACAAATACACAGTGTCTGAAGGGAGGCACAGCTCAACAATAAGTAAAGTTTTAAACGGGGGGACACAGGTTCAGAGGTCTGAGGGTAAAGTTGGGTGCTGCTGTCTTACCTGTGAAGGCCACCGTCCCGGCCGGATCAGCTCGTAGTCTGGACCTGAGCGCCTGACGCTGAGCCTCTGTGGGCTTCAGACCGAGCAGATCCAGAGCCTGCACACACACACACACAGATCAATACACTCACAGTGCTGACGCCCTGAAACAAACAGCCACATGCGTGCTGTCACTATCCAATGAGAACCCCGTATCTCCGCTTTGAGCTCGGTGATGCTGCATGTTGGAGAAGATTGAGAGGTGATGAAATGTTTTCTGAGCCTCAGCGGGTGGAGAACATCCTCAGTTCATAAAGGACAATTCATCCTTTTACTTATCTGACAACAGAACAATCACAGGACTCAGAGATACGTGGTTTTCAGCAGACAAAGCCTGTCTGTGGCCTGAGGCAGAATCTGACCTACAAGGCTTGTTGTAGGAAGATTAATACACTTCTGTTAAGATAGAAAAATGTCTTTTGGTTTTGTCGTTATGTGCGACTGTGAGCAGATTATTAACAATAATAATTCATCATTAACATTATTTTCAATAGACTTGACTCTAGGTTTTCTCTACATCATTTAGTCTGTAAAATAAATAGTGAAAAAGAGCAGAACCAGTTTGAAGAATGACCAACAATTAAAAAAATTAAAGTATAAAATGTATTGAACAGAGAAAAGAAGCAAATCCTCGAGAAGCTGCGACCACTGAATGTTTTTGCTTAATAACTTCAAATATCAACATTTTTTAAAACTGATTTTCTGTCAATCAATTTATCGACTGTGTCAGCACTAATATGTTCTCCACGATCATTTCAGAAAGCCTCAGTGAGAAATACACTGGGGATGAAAGCTACACACACACACACACACACACACACACACACACACACACACAGACACAGACACACACACACACACACACACACACACACACACACACAGGCACAGACACACACACACACACACACACACACACACACACACACACACAGGCACACACACAGGCACACACACACACGCACACACACACAGACACACACACACACACACACACACACACACACCTGCTCCAACCTCTCCAGTTTGAGGCGACAGCTGGTGCCGAGGGAGCTTTTCCTCTGAGGAGGCTGACTGCTGGCCGGTTCTGGAGACAGAGAGACAGAGAGACGGAGAGACAGAGAGACGGAGAGACGGAGAGACGGAGAGACAGAGAGACAGAGAGACGGAGAGACGGAGAGACGGGGAGACAGGGAGACAGGGAGACGGAGAGACAGGGAGATGGAGAGACAGGGAGATGGAGAGACAGGGAGACGGAGAGACAGGGAGATGGAGAGACAGGGAGATGGAGAGACAGGGAGACGGAGAGACAGGGAGACGGAGAGACAGGGAGATGGAGAGACAGGGAGACAGAGAGACGGAGAAGCAGAGATACAAGATGTCAACAGTGTTCATGTTGTGTTTCTGTGAGCTGGATTAAGCGACAACAGAGTCACATCAACACAAACTATTAGAGAAGAAAATAAATGAAACATGTTAACTTGTTAAAGCCCAACGTCACTAAAATCTCCATCTTACCAAGTCACGTTTTTCTATTGATGAGCTCTAAAAGAACAAATGGCAGATTAAAAGGGAAAAACAGAGACTGAATCATTTGCAGCTTTTAATTGTGCAAACGTTTAACACTACTGTGACATCAGAGTCCACGTGGACTAAGACACAAGACAAACACGTATATAGTCGACCTGGAACAGGTGTCCAGTTGTGATTGGGTGACTGGTTGAACAGGATTTCATCCCCTGGATGACGGATCCAAAGGTTGCATCATTTCAACCTTTTTCTGATACAAATCAAATGTCATCTTTCATTGTTCTAATGCAAAGATTTGCTTTGAAGAATGACGGTTTTCAGCCAAACTCTTTGAACTGAGACGTCACTTTGCTTAGCAGGATGTTTATCACGTTTTCTTCATCTCTTCCATCTCACATGCAGATATATTCCACTTGGAGGCAGATGGCATGTGCAGACACGTGTATGAAGGGGTGTAAATGGGTCAAACGGCGCCATTATTCTCGATTTCAGCTTCATAGAGTTAAATCAGATACTTGATCCGGTGCAGGTTATCGCCTGTAGGAGCGCCGGATACTGACAGCACAGACGTGTGTGTGTGTGTGTGTGTGTGAGTTTAATCTTGCGTTTTACAGCATGTGTTGTATTAAACACCCGAATGATTTGAGTAATAAATCTTCTAAACACTCTTTGGTGCAGGACTCCCTGGTTGTGATGTCCTCCAGTCTGTGGAGATTCAGTCTGTCTATTATCATCTTAAGTTGAAGCCTGTGTGAAGGTGAATTCAGACATGCGGCTCCCGTTTAGGGGAGATTTCCCCGTCTGCTCCGGCGGATTCACAGCTCAGAGCTGGTGGTGAATATTCAGTTTTTGTGCACACACGGTACGACAGTGGTGGTGAAATTACAGATGTTCAAAAGGGAACGTGAGCAGTCAGATGATCACACGTTCAGCCACATGATCGAAACTACACCTGTGTGACCCCCAAAGACCGTGAGTAAGTAAGTGGTGCATTAAGCTCATTTGAAAGGAAAAAGCAAGTTTAAGTGAATCCATATTGTTGATGGTAATCCCTCATTTCACAGAAACACTTTGTATGCACAACCTCATGAAGTAAAAAAGGTCCAAGTTGAACCAGGAAGTCTGTGCAGGTTCAGAATCATTTAGATGTTTGGATTGGTTTTGTTTACTTTCTGCAGGCTTGTTAAAGCATGTGCTGAACGCTCGTTTCTTGTGCCCTGATGGGCTGATTACAATCATAATGTTAGAACTGATAAAAATAAAAGGCACAAACTAAAGAAATAATACGTAGGTAAAAGAAAGAAAAACAAAAAGCATGTTCTTTAACTACAAACACTGGGGGCTATAGGCCCTGGGGTCAAAGGGGTCAGGGGGCCCAAAGAGACAGAGACACAAAACAACTGCTGTTAAAGTTGTTTCTTTGTCCCAAATTATTCCCATGGAAATATCAAAATTCCTTGTTTAACAGGTATCATCTAATACACACTGTATGTATTTTATATTCCTACAAACTGAAGCACTTTGGTACCAGTGAAGCGAATGTTGGAGGTTCCCTTTTGTTCTGAAGACATATCCAAACTCTAACCTTATCCCTAACCACCTTTCAGTCTTTAAGTGTGACGTCAGGCGTCAAACACAACAATCTGCAGGATTGCACATACGGAGAAAGACCTCAGGATCCCTCACACACACAGAGATGTGATGACGCTTCACACCTCCTCGGCCAATCGCAGAGCAGACCTCCCGCCTGCCTCACTTCCTTCTCGGACAGGCAGCCAACCACACGCCATCTGTCCCTCACACTGCCACCTCCCTCGTCCGTCTCCATCAGATCAGATTTATACCTCACTGTTTACAGCAGGCATGTGAGTCTGCATATATATTTAAAAGCCCATTTTCCTAGTCTTGTTCTTATAAAGTACGATATCCTGTCATAAACAATACGGAGATGCAGGAGCGGATAGATAGAAGTATAGTTCCTGTGCCATGACAGTCCCTGCGCCCCTCCGATTGGTTGATGGCAGATGATGATGATGATGCTGTGGTCTTTCAGGTTGATGAAACCCACCGTGGAGATTTTTGTGTCCTGCTGTGTGAGGCGTAAAATTTGGTGTGTGGATAAAAAGAAAATGGAACTTGAGTGAATAAATGCTGACGTACATGAAGCACGAAGATCTGTGGAGCGATGAAGAGGCTGTGACCTTCCTCACAGTGACACACGACACTAACAGAAACGTCTGACCATGTTCTCCACATGGTTTCCATTAGTCTGAAGTTTGGCTGGAGCTCTTTTAATGACGTTGTCTCGTTGTGTCCTCTTTTTCTGTGGTGGTTTAATGGCACCGACTTCAGAATCAACTCCACCTGCTGTTTATCTCCATCAAATCATCGACTCATTTGCACACAACATGAGAAGACAGAAATGTGCATAAATTCATAAATGTATTTAAGGACAATATTTAAGCAGAAATTATCATATTAAAATGTGTTGTCTTAGCTGCTAGCCATTTCCAGCCTTCCACAGCCACAGTTCACAAAGTCCTACCACTGGGCAGTGGAAAATATCTAGATGTAGATATAAATATAACAGACATATACAGATAGATATAGATATAGGACAGGGGATATGTAACACTGCTTGCTCATCATTTGGCCGAGGATTGTAGATACACACCAGGGTTTGTTTCAGTGATGCTGTCGCCCTCTGGTGGGGAGGAGACCTGAGTCTGCTCTGTTCTGGCTGGAGACACTCGCACCTGCAAACATGAGCACAACATACGAATACTGGTTTGTTAAGAGTGTGTTCATGTGTTATAATCTCTGCTCAGTGATGACTGATCCACTGAGGTTTGAGCCCTCTGTTCTCACATTACAGAATGGTTGGATTTGTCCAAAACTTTGGTTTATGACCAAATACGTACAAAACTGCTTCAGAGGAAAGAAGTTAATTCTAGATAAAACCAGTAAAGGCTTTATTCTTGTGTGGAACTCTGGGCTGCACTGAATATCACACCTGGCTGACGTTGACCGCTGGCAGAGTTTCGCTGGCAGGGTTTCGGCTGGAGGTGATCTTGGTGACCACGGCAGGCTGTGGAGGTATGGCACCCAGCCCCGGGGGCCTCGCCTGGGATCCACCTCCGCCGCCGGACCCCTGGAGGGAGATGGGGCTGTGGGGCCCGCTGCTGGAGCTGGAGGACGACCTCCGCCTGATGAAGGCAATTTCCACCGTGGGGTCCGGTCTGCAACACACAGGACAAGAAGTTGTTTTTAAAATGTGATATTATTATGTGAACGTATATTTATAATTCTCCTTAACTGAAAGGACTTATTATAATTCTAAACACAGAAAACAATTCAAGTTAAAAAGAGTTTTTATTCAGTTATTTACTTATATTTATTTCACATATGTAAATGTATGCATTAAAATTAAATCAAAATAGACTGGTTGAGTATGTTGACTTAGAACTGTTTTACACACAAACTCAATCATGGATTTACACACAGCTGTCATCAGATTTATTCTCACTGCATCTTATTTTAAAGCCAACTCCTTTGTTCTTGTTTCTTTTGTATCTTGAATTATTTATGCCTTTGATAAAGTCTCGAGGTGGCAGGTGTGTTGCACCTGAGTTTGGTGCGCGTCAGGATGCTCCTGGCCTCCTCATATGTCACTCCGATCAGGGATTCTTTGTTGATAGACACCAGCTGGTCCCCAACCTGCAGCCGGCCGTCCTGAAACAGCACAAATACACAGAAACATTCAGACCCTGGTGTTCAACGGGCTACTCGAACAGAGACCAAAGTAAATGTTTTTAGATGAATTTTCTGTTTCTTTGATCGTAACACTTTCATGCACATTATATATATATATATATATATATATATATATATATATATATATATATATATATATATTTTTTTTTTTTTTTTTTGTAAAAGTGTAAAAGCTGCATTTTGTACCAGCTGAAGTCCAGAGTTTGGATTTTAACCCAAAGTACACAACAGTCTAAACCTGAAATAAAGCAGGTATGATCTTTTCAAGATAAACATAAGGAAAATACACAGTTTTGATATGTTTGGCTTCAGGCTGGACATCTACTGATAAAAAGCTGAGATTGTTCTGGGACAAACTTTGGACGACCAAATAAAACAAAAGAACAAAAAGACTTTCAGTACTTTACATCTGAGAAACAAATGTGAATAAACAAATAATATTAAATAATGCATGTTAACTACTTTAAGTCTTAACATAGACCTTGGTGTCATCTGCATAACAGTGGAGGTGAATGTTGTGCTTGTCAACTTTGCCTAAAACACTAAATTTGAAGTATTGTAGCTGGGTGCGGAGAGAAACTAGCTTGCTCCACTAAAGGGCTAAAACTCCAAGTTTTTGTGTTTATTTCAGAAAGTGGCCGAATTTGCCAAACACACACCAGAACATAGAGGTCACAAGAATCCTGACTCTTGGCTGCAGTTTCTAATCTCATTAGCTCTGCTGCAGTTTAAGGTTTAAGACGAGTTTAAACCTCAACAAAACCTTTGCACCACAAAGTTCTTTTAGTAGCCTTTATTTTGTTGGATTTCAAGGCCAGTTTCACTTTGTTTATTTTTGTTTTCATTTCATTAAATGATAAATGACACGAGCAGTTTTTGTACAAAGTCTTCCATACATCATAAAAGCCGGATGACTACAGTACTTTGTTTTTGTTAAAGCAGTCAGTGAGGACACTGACCTTCTGGCAGTCTCCTCCAGGCGCTATTTCCTGAATGAACACCATTGGTCCTTCTGCACGGTTAGCCCCGCCCTTGATGACGAGCCCCAGGCCTGTTCCCTTGGCAACACATATCAACTGAATGACACTGTCACTGGGGAGAGAGACGGAGGGAGAGTCAGGATGACACTAAGCATGATTAAAAACCACAAAGCCACGCTGCCGCTCACATTCAATCCCACTACGACATAATCTCCAACCCTCCTCCTCCTCTTCCTCTCTCGCTCTCTGGTCTTCCTACGCTTCTCTGTGAAATTGCTGAAGATACTTTTCACTATTTTTAGCCATTGCTGGTGATCCCATGCTTCAGAAATACAATGCAGTTTATGTAACCACCTTCCAAAAACATAAAAAAATACCTTCAGAGAGGAGCTCTTTATTTACTGCTGAATGTACTGTATGTTCATGTTTGTACTGTATTGTAATAGACTTCATAAGAGAGTGTCACATATTAAAATCGAAAGCAAATCAATCAAAGCTTGTAATAAATATTGATAGTATTGTATTCTATGTTCTTTTTTTCCTGTCGGGGCTATTTGCACGCAAATGATGCATTCATATACGGGCATTATATAACTGTAAAATAAATAAATTATTCCACAATTCTTGCCTGTTCTGCTTTAACGTTTACAGGTTCAACTGTGTGGGCACTTTAATTTAAAGACTTGTGTTGACTAAAAGTTAAATTAAATATAACCCACAGAGCTCTGATTGGACAGATACCTGCCAACACATAACGATAATTTGGCCAGTGGTATTTAATTACATTTTTCGGTTGCACACTGTGACCGTTGTATACATCGTTACATAAAAGAGGGAGCTTTCTTTAAACTGAAGTGATCATGAAATGGAAACTGTAAATGTTAAAACAGAAAACAAATAAAGACTTTATACTAAACTCTGCTGAAGTCTACTGGCTCCATACTTCTAGATGTTCTAGATGTTCTATTTTATCCAAAATTTAGGATTTGCAGAACAGTTCAGGACTTGTTTGAGGATCCGTAAGAGCAGAGAAGAAGTAATTTCTATTCTGAAATATGCGGCCGTGTGACTCCTGCCTACCTGAAGGCGTGCGTGGGCGTGTGCATGGTATAGTTGGGGTTGGCGGTGTAAGGGGGGGCGTGGGTGTAGGCGGTGACCCCCTCTTTAGGACTGAGGAGCTGGGGGCTCTCCGATCTGGAAGAAGAGGAGGAGGAGGCCGTGTCTGTCAGCTTCCCTGAACAGAGACAAGAGAAGAAGAAACCGGAGAGGTGAGCAGGAAGAGGTGGGAGAGAGGGAAGAAAAAGGGAGCATGAAACAGATGGAGGAGTGGGAGGGCGGAGGTGGAGAGAGGGATGGGACGAAGAGGTGGAGATATAAGTATATATTATATATGAAGGATTGCCTTATATTTCTATCTCTGTGGGGACAATTTGGACTTTTGGAAAGTTAAGACCTTTTCACAAAGTCAGAACAAACTGTGTTTGGAATATTAGGACATCATCACCAAGTGAGGAGATTTTCAGAAATTAGGACAATCTGGAAAGTCACACCATTTTTGGAAGATAAGGACATTTTGTGCAGTCATCAGTTCATAATTTTTTAGGTTTGATGTATTAAAAACATGTTATGTAAAAATGTGTCTGTTTGTGTGGATGTTTTACCTGTGGAGAGCTGAGTGGGAGAGATTCGTCCTGAAGCTGTGATATTATTGGAGCCGTACTTTTCCATCAGTTCAGCAAACTCCCTCCTGAAGGACAGACACACACACACACACACACACACACACACACACACACACACACACACACAGTCATGTTTTCATCACTTTCAGAGTCATTACATTGACTTACATTCTTTCCCTGGAGACTACTGTAGTCCTCAACCTGACCATAACCTGATGCATTTTGTCCCCATAAGGCAGTTGAGTCCCCACAATGTGACTGTGTAAACATACTTATGTCCCCACAATAATAGTAATACCCACACACCCACTCACCAGCCACCACACACACACACACACACACACACACACACACACACACACAAACTTGTACTCTCTAGCCAAACTACAAAAATCACAAATTCAGGGAAACATCAGTATTCCCAAACAATTATTCATTTCAAATTCAGTAAAAAAAAACATGTTTTTACAATAAAAGTTGTATTAAGTTTTTTTTTAAGGAAATAGCATCTCTATGTGTTATGTATAATGTTTTCACACATCATCTAAATTATTGGGGAGCTAAACCCTAAGACATCAGGTTAAAACCAGCCATATACACCACAGACACTGAAGTGAGTACACTGAGTGTACAGAATGAATTAGGTTTATTGATGGATAACAAGGATCTTTCTACTTTTTCTTCAACATATTTAGGAAAAGGAAATAATTGACTTTTTCTCCGCTACAATTATTGGATGGCTGGTTACTTTTGATGAGATACATGAAATATTGTATTTGTTTTGCATCTTTCTGTCTGTCCTTCAACTGATATGAAAACATTAAAATCCAAAAAACTGGAGATAACAATATTTTAACCTGTGAAACTAAACTCTACTCTTCTTCACTGTCAGTCCTTTAGTTTTGGATACTTGTTGTCTTCTTCTAAACTGTAAATCTGAGTACAGAACATGACTTTTTTCACAGTTTGTGCTGAGGTGGAGGATTTGAGGAGAGAGAAGGCAGATCTGTGAGTGTTTGTCTCCCTCACATGGACGCAGAAGAAACCTGATCTCTGCTTGATCTGGATGTGATCGGATCGGCTGTTAATGCCTTTTAAACAGGATCTGCACGGTCACTGAGACAAAACATTCAGAAGTTCAGAGGGGAGTAATCTCAGACACTGATCACATGTCTGACCTTTGCAATTCAATGTTTTATTTTTATTTAAAGCAAAAGCAGTGAGTGGAAAGGTAGCCTCTGGATTTAAAGTGTCAAAATTGTATTTTATATAATTTCTCTGGTAACACAGTTTATCTCAAACCATCACATTCATCTTTAAATTCCTTTAAAACTTCATAAACTGATGAGGCTGACAGTTCCTGTGGCTGTTGTACTATTATATATTCTATCATTAGATTATTATTCCTCATCATTCATGGAAAAGCAGGATTTTACTGTTGGAGCTCATTTTGAACTGTTTTGTATCGGACTGCAGCTGATGATTATTTTCATTCTGGATCCATCTGCTGATTATTTTCTCCATTAATCCATTGATCCTTTGCTTTGTGAAAATAGTGAAAATAGTGAGAAATGGCGTCACGATGAGCCAGAGCCCAAAGTGACACCTTCACAATGCTTGTTGTGTCCAACCAACAGTCCAAAGCTCAACATTATTAAAACACATTCACATGATTCAAATCATTCAAAGGAAAAGCAGCAAATCTTCACATCTGAGAAGCTGCAGCCAGGAAATGATTTTACAGGAAAAATGAGTCCAACCATCATCAAAATTGACGCTGATTAATTTTCTGTCAATCCATCAACCGACTGATTGTTTCAGCTGTATTTATGCATTTCCATTTGTTTTGTGTGCAAAAATCTTAATCCGTAAAATAACTATTAACTAAGAGGGTCAGATAAATGTAGTTAAGTAAAAATGGCAGAACAAGAGGAAAAGAGGATGACCAAAGTCAGTATGATTTATCCTCTGGGTACCATGAATATCTGTACAAATGAGAATCTATCTGAAAGTTGTTCAGTTATTTAAGTGTGGACGAAACCGACATCGCCAGTCCTTTGCCGGCATCCCGCTAGCATGACTGAAAAGAATCACCATGTAATAGTTTTTGTCATTTCTTTGTTGACGAAATTAAGAGATACAGTCCACTCCTAAAGAGGGATGTATTTCAAAATGGATTGCTCCTGAACTACCCGGGGAATCCACCAAACTCCCAGACTTCACAACAGCTTAAAAATGACATAAACTTCCAGAAATCTCAGTCTTGATCAGCTTCAGCATCCTGAACTCACAAAACTCCATCAACAAGCTTAGACTCCACGTTTGTTTTTCTCTTTTTATCCAGTGAACCTGCGAGGACACCAGAACCAAATCCCCACTGCATGATTTCATCATGTTGTCCTCGCAGTGACCTGCTGTCCTGCTCAGGGGCAGCTGCACATAATAATCATAATTTGTTTTAAGTGTGAAACAATCGAGATCGAGCTTTGAGGTGAATACCTGACGTGTCGGCACAAAGCTGCTTTCACACACACAGACTCTCGCTGCTGCTTTGGTTGCATAATAAGGATGAAATTGAAAGGACTCCTCTCTCTGCCAGAGGTGGGACGACCTCTCTTCTGCAGTCAGAACAGCACAGTCGCTTCCTATCAGCCGCTGTAAGCTGGGAACTTTGTTAGCACCTCAAATCACCTCCTGTTCCTCACTTACTCACATCTGCTCATTCCCTACAAACATTTTTCCTTCTAAAACCCATCACCATTTTTATTTTTTCTTACCACCATGTCACACGTCTTTGGCAAGTCTAGAACCATCCATGTATAATACTGGGAACTGGCTAAAAGAGTAATTCAAACCATGACAATGACTTTCACCAATACAGATTTTTTTGCCTTGACGAGTAGATCAAAAATAAGGACATGAAGAAATGAAATGCAGTGAGATTGATCCATGTTGGTTATTAAAGGATACACTGCTTCCTTCATCATGATCCACTGGAAGGGCGGCGTTTTTTTTTTCGGACATGTGGGCACCAAGCCAAATTCTGATTCTGATGTAAAAGGTTGATAGTTGGGAAGCAAGAAGTGGGATTGGTCACGTTGGCTAAAAAAACGACTGCAGTCTGACGAGCGTCCTGCAAAAAGTGCATTCTAGAAACAGAGCCTGCTTGCTGTTGTTTTTGCTGATCTCTGTGTTGCATGGCATCTTTGCTCGGCCGGAGCTTTTCCTGAGCAGAAACCCTGCTGTCAGACAGCAGAGCGGCCTTATTCTGTCACTGTGAGTTTGTCTCGACATGGAAGGCTGACGTATAAAAGCACAGGGGACAGCAGAGTGCCAGGTCAGTTTACCTCCTGCTGGGGAACCGCAGGATGCTGCCTGTCAGCCGCACACATTCACCTCAGAGTTTCACCAAGGACGGATCTAACTACTGACATGCTTTATTTCAATAGGCTGTCAAAGCTTGAGGTAATAAGACCAGCCTCTCCTCAGTTCTCTAAAACATCAGTGACTGGGAATCGTCACGGTGGGAATACAAGACAATTCCTTGGAGAACGTCCAACTTCTTTTGTAAGGCTTCATCAACCTGGACTTTTCTTCCATGAACCACTCTAGGATTCTTCTAGAAACGATCTAGGAAGCTTAAAGATCCCTTTTAATTGTTGTCAAATAACTGAAATAGGGGTAGCAGAGGGCAGCACAAGTAATGAAAGTCCTGCAAACTTTCTTGCTTACTGTTGGTATATTAGGAAAAAAATCTTCCTCGCTGAGAAATTTCTGAATTCACTTCCCCATGTATGTTTCCAAACAAACCAATATCGAAAAAAAGGAAAATGATGCCTGGCTGAGTTGGAAAATCTGATGTGTAAAAAAAGACATAATGGGTTTTAACGAATGAATGCCAATGGAAACAGGTTAAAAAGAATAAAAATAGAATAAAAAGGCCAGGTTGCTCTTGTATCACTGATCTGAAATATAATGTAACACCAGAAAAAACACATGCCACAATGGACTAGAGTTACCACAGCACCCAGTTAATTATGTAAAATTGTCATGCAATGTTATGTTGACATAGAACTACTGAAGTTAGATTTGTGATTATGAGCATACTGAAGTTGAAGACACTTTCCACTAACTGGGTACGACTATTAAGCTCTAGTACAACAATAACGAAACACCTTCATGTTTGTACTGTATTAAGACTAATTTTAGATAAATCAAATCAAATCACATGAGCATTCCTGCAGGGAAAAGATCATTTTCACCAGGTGTGTCCTCAATTAAAGTCTCAGCTTGTTTACCTTTAGAACAAGATTTAGAACAACTGGGAGTAGGGAAACTCAGAGCACGGGTGATTATATCACAGTGAGGTTTTTTATTTTTTTCTTACCTGGATTCATCGTCTCTGGCGATCAGCAGGGACATGTGATTAGAGAGTGAGGCTGTCCTCAAAATCTCCACCGCCCTATCAGGAAACAGGACAGAGACATAACATCATCAGCTGGTGTGCAGGTGAACAATATAATAACAAATACAGATGGGGGCCCACTGAATGGTTTTAGTATGTTTACCATTTTCTCCATCTTAATTAAGCATATTAGCATTTGCCAATGAGCACTTAACACACACTTTAACTGAGGCTGATGGCAATGTCATGTCAGTGGCAGGCATTTAACCAAACCAAAGTATTGACAAATTAAAAATGTCAACCCCATGGTGACACTAGGGGGAAGTCAGAGGATGAGTAAAGCCAAAAACATCGTCTTGGAACCATTAATGCCTGTACAAAATGCATTGAAGATACTTCTTAAGGATAAGTGAAAACTTATAAAGTTGAAAAGTCAGGGAATCACCAATCAACATTCATCCTCTGGTCACCATGAATGTCTGAACCAAAGTTTTTGGGAATCAATCCAGTAGTTGTTATTTCAGTCTGGATCAAAGTGGTGGACAGACAGACCGACATTTCCATACATAGAGCCACGCTGTTAGCATTTCTAAAAATAACACACTCACTAATAAACTGCAGACACAGCACACTTCGAGCTCACCTCTCATTGGTCACCCCCATCAGCCTGATGTTATTGACGTCCAAAATCAAGTCACCTGCCTTAAGCCGACCTGGAAAAAAAAGTAACAATCAGACAGATCAGGTGAGGGAGGATAATAAGAATAATAACTTTCTGAATCTTTTGCCAGTACAAGACAAAATACCAAAAAACGACCTACCGTCCTGAGCTGCCAACCCACCGCGTATCACACGCTTGATGTAGATGCCAAACTCCTCTCCTGTCAGCTCTCGGTAACCTCCGATTATCTTGACACCTGTGCATGCACACAGACAGCTCAAGTCAGTTAGGACAATATTAACAATGATTCAGAGGTCAGGGAGGTCAGGAGGAAGATGCTCACCGAGTCCCTTCTTGCAGTCGCAGAACTCCAGCCTCTGTACGGCTCGGTTAATGCCATGCGGGCCCATGATCATCCTGGCAACAAGCAAAAACACAACAGATTCAAAAACATACTCTGCCTCATCCAAAGCCTCTCTCCCCCCTCGGTGCTCTGCTGCACAAAATAATCAAATCATCACAGGATTTTGTCATTTTCTCCCGCCTCCCTTCATCCCTCCTCCACCCAGCCACATTCAAAACACTAACATTAGTTGCCTCTTAAATGACACGGTGGTTGAACCGTGAGGTTACCGGAATGTTAGGAAGCTCCAAACGGACACAAATAGTGATTAAGAGCGATCAAAGGAACATTACAAAGCAATTATTATATCCTTCGACAGTTCCTGAGCGTGTGTGTGCAGAAAGATTTGTGCGTGAGAGAGTTCAGATTAAAGCTGAAGAGATTCCTCAGACGTGGTTAACACGATCCTGCTGTCTGCTGGTCCAGTCCCGAGGCTCAGCTCACCGTCAGAGCAGAGCCGGAGTGAGCCAGAGTTTGTTTCAGATGCTTACGTATGTGTGTGTGTGTCAAAGTGTTTGTGTAGAGACAGCATCTATTGTTGAGGACAGACCAATTTCATTTCACAGGGTCGGCCTGAGAGTTTTTTGGGAGCACTAAGGAGAATTTGCTTCCCCTCCACCCCTCACCCTTATGTTAGCAGGGTAGGTATTGTGTTTTGAAGTAATCCTTGTGGTCCAGACCCTTCATATTTTGACAGAAGCTTCTCTTGCAGGATTGGTCCGCTTTACTGTGGATTTCTCTTCCCTGCTGCCTCGCACTTACTCACCTGACATGATTGTTTGTTTACATATCCCGTTGTGGACCACTAAGTAAAGGGGTGGCTGTCACATTTGTATTCTGTTTTTAACAAGTGAGATTAGAGCAGATAGGCAGGTTGTGTTTCCCCTTTTTAATTTTGGAATTTGCCAGCTAGACAGCTGTGAACTGAAGTTGGCAGAACGTGGAGCCCTTTTTTTTTTAAATGGCATTCATCAACACATGAGTACATCTGCCTTATTTTGCTTCCCCTTGTCCCCAGACTAATCTGTGACGTAACACAGCAAACACAGCCACAAACTTTACTAATGCTAAAAGAAAACACCAGTTCATTTTGATTTTTTGTTTTTTGTGGTTCCATTTTGATGTCTGAAAAGCAGAGCTTCAGAATTTAGATTTTAAACTTTAAGTTCAAGTTAGATGTAATTCACAAAAAAGAGGACTTGAGACTTCAAATTGACTGATCAAACAGACTTGAGACTTAAAGCCAAAAACTTGTGACCTGGTAAAACTGCAGAACTGCAAATATACAATTATACAAGTATACATTAATTGATTTTTGGCCCCTTGGAATTATTGAAATGTAATTGCCTTGTAAAGCTGGTATAGCAAGCTTAGCCAACAGTTTCCTGTTACAAAATCCTGCAGACACAGAGCAACACTGTTACTCCATTGGAGTCGAGTTTGTTTCCACCAACACCTGAGAAAAGAATGCTAAAAGCCGAAGGAACAAGTCCATTTTGGTCTCAGTCATGTAAAAACACATTGCTTAGGAAAACATGTGATTTGACTTGGCCTCAAAGATTGAAGACTTGAGTCTTGTCTCTATTGACTTGAGACTTTAAAAAGCTCTGCTTATGAGCAACATGTCTTTCCAAAATTCACATTCAAATCCACAGGCAGAACTGTCAACAGCAAACTCAAACAGCAAAAATTATCACTGAGCTGAAACAAGACAAGTTGACATTTTCGAGACACGTACCAACTGCAGCTGCTCAGTATAACCAGGTTTGGAAGCAAACAGCACCAGGCAGTTTAAAAGTTCAGTTTGACTCGTAGTCTGAAACAAGCAGAGGTCAATACCAAGCAGGCTAGTAAGGTAAGGCCAACTTATCCAATTCGGGATCAGGCCAAGAGGCAGAAGTCCAGAAAGCAGGCAGAGATCAGTCAGACAGAGATGAAGGCTGGAACACTAAGTTTCGAGGACGTTAGATGATCTGGTGGAGAATGAATGGGGATGGGCCGGTGTGTATATGGGACTGATGGAAGTGGGAACAGGTAGGAAGGGGAGGTCAGGTGATGGGGAATAGTGGGAACACAGTGTGAAATTCAGTCTGGGTTCAAACCCGTATCTCTGCTGAGCCATTAGAGATTTAATGTTCATGCATGTGTTTATTAAAGGGCGATTTTTATCATTGTTGCTTCTGCTCAGATTCTCTTGAGAGCTCTCTCAAAGAGTAGAGATTCTGTGCCAAATCTTAGCATGTACTCAGAACAACCTTTTCTGCCATCTTGGTACCTTTATTTTTTTGTTTTCATACACAGTGAGCTGTGAGGCGGCGCTGCTAGGAGGTCATATATACAGTATGTACAGTGTGTTATGTAAGGGATAATGTACAGTGAAGTGGATGAATAAAGATTCCAAGGTGAGCGGCGGTCACTCTGATCTCTCTGGAGAGGCTTATTTTGAAATAATAACATTATCCATCTTAACTCAAAGCCAACGACCAAATATTATATGAACATATATCATTATAGACAAACTGTTGATTTAAACTGTTTAAGACATCCGACAAGCTGAGGCTTCTATGGATGTCATCGCTGCTTTTGATTTTGACCTTTTCTCTGCTACAAACACAACATGTTTTTGCTGAGATGGTGTCGGATAGATTCCCATCTGTGCAACCTTGATTCTGAGTTTCTAGCAGTGCCCCCTCCCTATTTGTAACTTTTATGTTGCATTGATCACCACATTCAATTAGAGGCATCGGTATGTGTCAAACTCCATCCCTCCACACCTTTCCAGTGATGAAATTTGGGAAGCTGCACAATTTTTGTAAATCTGTGAAACCGACAAACTGACATTCATGCAGACTTCACAGAGGCGTGAAAGTAGACAGGGATTTAACTTGTCTATTAAGCTCTCTTTTTTCATCCTTTACACAACTAAGCCCGTCGCTTTCTACGTGAACAACAGTGCAACTCAAGAAATGCTTTCGAGGAGAGGCCATCACTGTTAAGGCAGTGCTGTGCTTCAAACGAAATAATCTAAAGGCAAAACTGTTCCCAACAGCCTGCTATAATAGGCCCACTAACACCCATTTCAAGTGTCGCAAATCAGGAAAATAACACACTTTAGTTGACACTTTTTCACTCTTTACGATAGAGCCGTGACACGGCTAAACCTCCACAAGTTACCTGATTCATTCAGCAGGTGTTCAACGCTCCAGGTTTTGGAAATCTGTCCATGCAATATATAACACTCGTAACAACTATGAGTTGATACTTTAAGTAAGTTTTTCTAATAATTTATGTACTTTTACTTGTAATGCAGTATTTTTATATTGCAGTATTACTACTTTTACATTAGTAGAGGATCTGAATACGTCAAACTGTCAGGTTAACTTAACTTTAACTCTTTGTCCTCTAGACTTATATCACCTTTTGTTCCATTTAACTTTCTTTAATCCTTTGACTCCACTACATTTCTTTGACAGCTTTTTTCTTTTCAAGTTAACATTTTACATTGAAAGAAAACATGATAAGTTTATCAAACAGAGCAGGTCTTAGAGACGAGGGACCCATGAAGACTGGTTCCTTTATCAGGATTCCATGTTGGAAACCAATAAAAGCTTTTACCTGAATCCAATTCATCAGTGTCCCTCGTGGTTTTTACTTGTTGAACCGAAAGTAAAACAAATGTTGGTTTTCACATGAATAACCTGACAGCAGCAGCAGCAGCAGCAGCTCTCTGAGCAACACAAACAGGCAACAACGTGCAGCGAAGCCAACTGCTGGGACACGGGGGAGCAATTAAACTGATCACTTAATACCTGATAATCTGCATTACCTGCCACAAGTGATTAACATCACACACTGCCAGGGGGAGCACACAGTAACACCACGGCAGAGCCGCCAGGCCAGCATGGCTTTGTTTTCGACTGCAGAAGAAGAAGAGGAGCTCTTCCTGACAGATAAATAAAGTTTATTTCATAAAACTGAATGGATCTGAAGGCTCAGACCTCATGATACTGAAAGATAGAGCTGCAGCAATAAAACCTTTCCATATATTTGTAGAGATGAGTCAATATACATCACTGTTTTATATTATTATTTAGATAGAAAGCAATTTATATATTCAACAGATTAAATAATGTTAATTTCAACATTTTTCGCTTGTGATTTGCAACAAGGGAAAAAGTTTTAGGGAAGAAATCTTTCTTAAGGAAAACGCTCTTCAGCGTGCTGATAAAATAAGTCCTTAAAGTATCACCATGTTAATAAAAAAGCAGTGTTATAACTTTGACTGGATGAGAAATGATAATGGAAATCATCACTGATTGGTAGCAGTTGTGTCGCAGAAACTCTACTTACTGGTCTTATTAAAGAGAAGTAGTACAGCAGGTCTGAACGTGGCAATAATGAAGTTGATTTGTCGAGCTTGTCCAGCAGTTAAAGAGCAACCTGATCCTTCATGTGATGTGAACACACTGTATATACATACACACATCTAAAGTACGAGAGGAGCGCTAAACGTCTCCCACATTATCGTAACGAACGTAAACGGCCAACATGGCTACTCACAGCTGTCAAACTGGCATGTTAGCACTGGGACATTTTATTGAAAGTTGATTGAAGTTTGATTCAGTAACTAACTGTTGGCCAGCTGGCAGCAGATACCTGCGGTAACGTCAGAGTAGGTAACAGGAAGGCTTATTACAGGCCTGCGACAGCCACAGATCCCGGGTGTTTGTCTTATTTGTGTCATAACATTTGATTTTTGATTGCTGTCGGGATGTAAAAAAATTTATAACAAAGGGACTTTAAGATAAATTCCCTACCGTGCCTTTAAACATACAAACTCAGCATGAAAGTGACAAACATTGGTGTTATGAGGTTTCCAAAGGACGGCAGCAAAAGCCATTTCATGTTTGTGTTAAATGCTTTTTTGTTAAGAAATCCTGAAGAAGTTCCCCTCTGAGGAGTATTGTGGTTCAGTGTTTGCATATTTAATCTTCTCCTGTCTCTCTCCGTATGTTCGAGTGACAAATGAAAAACAAGACGCTGAGAAACGAGAGAGGAAAATAAAAAGAGGACACTCCCTGCGGTAAAGGCAGCAGGTGGTTTCATAGAGATGAGTGATGCTGACAGATTATGAACAGTCCCAGGATGCTGTGTGATAAACAGAAGCTGCTGCAGCTTCGGTTCAAACAGGATCACCGAGTGATCGGATGAGAAAAAGATCAATCGTCAGTGAGCTGATGCAGGAGTCATTTACAGCTAAAGCCTGTTCACCTGCAGGTCTAGTTTACACGCCACAGTCCCTCCATTCATTTCCATAAGATACACTCGGTGGTCAAATGTAACTAAGTACATCTGTACTATACTTGGGTATTTCCATTTTATGCTACTTTATACTTCTGCTCCACTACATTTATCTGACAGCTTTACTGTGAAGATTCAGATTATTAATATAAAATAGTTTAGATACTTTTTTACTGCAGGACTTCTACCTGTAGTGTATTTTCACAGTGTGGTATTTACTTTTATTTTAGTTAAAGATCTCAATACGTCTCCTGCCACTGGTTTATCTGATGTGAAAACCTTGTATGTCCATTTTTGGTCACTTCCGGGTTCATCAGATTAGTTGAAGGAATAATTCTTGTTGCAACTGGTGACATCTTCAAATTGCTTGTTTTACCCTGTAAATAGTCTAAAATCAGAAGTGTTTTAATTTACAATGACATGAATCCTTTTAACTTTTAACTTAATTATTATGACTGTAGATTGACTAATTAATTGATCGAATAATTGTATCAGCTCGAATAGTCGGTAAAACTCCTTAGAAAATGTTTAAAAGTTTAAAGTTTGGAAATACAAGATTTATACCCGACAACAGCCACATTTATCTCATGTTGAATCATCTCAGGATGCTTTACAAGTAAAAGTCCTGCATTCAAAACCTCACTGAAGTAAAAGTATGAAAGTATTATCAGCTTGATGTAGTTAAAGTATCAAAGTGAAGTCCTCCTGCTGCAGTAAACACTCAGACAAACAGCCTGTTCTCAGCTCTGTGACGATGCTGTTTCCAGCTGATCCCAGAGGGTTTGAAACAGTTTATTGAGCTCTTCATCCTTCACTTCATCACCAACATTCACCATCAACACATGAGGACATACGAGGTTTTCACTGGACAAACTGTCATCTGTAGAGGAACTAAAGCTGTCAGACAGATGAAGAGGAGGAGGAGGAGGAAGGACCAGATTTACTCTGAGATGAAGATGATGAGGAGGAGGAAGGTACATATGGGAATGTGTGTCAATGAAAAGTAAATTACAAACTTGACTGTGAAATATGTGTCATAAAGAAACCCAGTAACTCCAGCTGTCTGTAAATGTAAAAGCACAAAATGTCCTGAAGAGATCTGAACTACAGCTGCATCATGTGCTGCTCTTATCGGAAAAGCTCGGGTTGTCCCTTTAAAACAGCTCTCACACGCACGAGCGTGTGGAAAACCTGAAGTGTGCGAGGACAGCAGGAGCAGAGACCCTCCTCAAGGAGCCAGCTTTCAGAAAAGGAGAGAAGGAAGGAAGGAGGGAGGAGGAGGAGGAGAGGACGGAATACGCTCACCAGTAGAGAAGAGACAGCCCATCGAATCGCTCCGCGTCCTGAGGGAGTAATGGCATCGCACGACAGTACAGACCGAAAACCCACACACACACACACACACACACACACACACACCAGTGTTACACCGCCATGAGAGCAGCGGGGTCCGGAGGAGGAGACGGAGGCGACGGTTCACACCGGGTCGGTGTGTGAGACCGGAGCGGAGAGGAGAGGGATGGAAATCCGCCGAGACACACGCTTACCTTTACTCACTAATCCAGGCTGATACCCGTCCGTCACACACACACACACACACCATCACACACACACACCATCACACACACACACACACCATCACACACACACACTACACACAATCACACACACTACACACCATCACACACACACACACACACCATCACACACACACACCATCACACACACACACACACCATCACACACACACACTACACACAATCACACACACACACACACCATCACACACACTACACACCATCACACACACACACTACACACCATCACACACACACCATCACACACACACACACACCATCACACACACACACTACACACAATCACACACACACACCATCACACACACACACACACCATCACACACACACACACACCATCACACACACACACACTACACACAATCACACACACTACACACCATCACACACACACACACACCATCACACACACACACTACACACAATCACACACACTACACACCATCACACACACACACACACCATCACACACACACACACTACACACAATCACACACACACACCATCACAAACACACACACACCATCACACACACACACTACACACAATCACACACACACACCATCACACACATACACACCATCACACACACACACACACCATCACACACACACACACTACACACAATCACACACACACTACACACAATCACACACACACTACACACAATCACACACACACACCATCACACACACACTACACACAATCACGCACACACACCCAATCACACACACTCACAACATGAGCACGTGTGCACACAAACGTTACAGAAGATGACACTTTACACTAGGAAAGGTTTTCTGAAGACGTGTCCTCTCGTCAGCTGACAGATTAGAGTTAAAAACACGGCAGGAGCTTAAATGTATTAAAGTGCTTCCTCTGTGGAGTCTCAGAGAGATAAATCACCTGTAAACATCCCACAGAAGGAAGAATCTGCCTTTTAATAGTCTCAGGCAGGCGGGCGGTTGAATTCAGGACACAGATTGAAATTCAAATTTCATTTGACTGAGTACACAACAGCCTATGAATCATCACTGGGAAATGTCTGTGAGATTAAAAAGACAGATGGAAAGGAAAGAAGGGAAAGAGGAAGGGGAGCTGCGTCAGCTTTCCCTCTTGGATGGTGGATACAACGTGAAGCAGAGTCGGCTTCTACGTGCTTCTGAATAGTTAATATTTCCCTGTGTTTTCAACACAGAGGTGTAGTAGTTATACTTTAACTCTGAGTCACCTATTAAAACGAGTTTAATCTCTCACCTTGCAGGTGTTGCCCCTCAGAGTCCACCACTGGTCGGCTTTAGTGGTTGTAGATCTGAGATGTCTGGACCTGATCTGAAGGAGCTGCACTGGGGCAGATGCGGCATATTTTAATGGATCTGTATCCGCTACAATCAGTGGTGGAAAAAGAACTCAGATTTTCTACTTAAGGACAATTTGTAATATCACAATGCACAAGTAAAAGTCATGCACTCAAAATTGTACCTAAACCTGCAGTGCGGAGCTTGTGTCTCCCCCTTCTGGCAGTGAGAGTAATTACACAAACACTGTTGACGCGTGCTGATGACGTATGAAGATTTTTATCTGCGTCAGGCCATCGGTCGCCTTCTTCTGTTGACTGATATCCTTCCTGAACCACGAGGGTCTTTTTCATCTGGAGCATCAGAAACTTTTCTTGGACTTTCCCCCCAATACTCTTCATAGCTGCAGCCTACTCTTCTTTACTGAACTCTACTGCGTTTCTTTACTGAACTCTACTGCGTTTCTTTACTGAACTCTACTGCGTTTCTTTGAGGTGTTGATTAAACTTGATGATCACTTTGGAGGCTGTTGAGTTGTATAGTATTATACTTCCAGGTGTTTCTAATATTTTGTCCTCTGGGTTTATATAAATGAGGGAAGACTAAACATTAGAAATCACCCTCATTATAACACAATACAATTCAACAGAGAGAAAAAAACAACATCAGGTCTGGAAAATGACAATTAGCTGATTCATCACATACGACAGCAACAACGGTAATCTCGTGATTTCAAAACTTCCTCCATCATTTGTACATTTGTACCCAGAAAGGAAACCCATTTCTCAATGACAGTCACTGTTTGACCTGCAGTGGCTCAGCAGTGACGCATCAAAGACGACGGTGGGGGGACGTGACAGGAAATGTGACCTAACTGACCCAGAAAAATACAAGCCAAGAAAAAAAAAGGTTTTATTTGGTGCTTTACCTGGTTGTCTTGAAATCTTGTTCCATTATAACGTAACTATTAGTTAATATTTAATATTTAAAGTATTATTATTGTCTTAATGTGTCTTTCTCGGTTGGTTAAAGAGATTTGATACTCAGGTCATTGCACAGACCTCACTAACAGCAGTCGACTTAACCTACATTTTATATTTTAACTTCAGTCTTTGGGCAGCTTTTTTTGTTGACATTTCAACAACTTTTCTGAAGTTTAGCCGGTAATCTAATATTAGTCTTCATGATGGCTAAAGTCAGCACCTAACCTTATTTAAGGTTACTTTTGTCCTGCAGTGTTTAGCTGGTTTAATGCAGGTAACAATAGTGGGATTTCAGCCTAATGTTCGCCTGTATTATGATGAATGTTATCACTGCAGTTACGTTAACATAATTATTGTTAAATTATTGTATTATTATTACAGAAGTAAATGCTTTTCAACACATATATAGTTCATTCATAACTATTCTCATTACTGTGTTACTTGCTGATACTGTTAAATTCTCCTTAGTTGATGAATTTATAAAACTATGACTCAATAGTTTATTTTATATGTGGTACATATTCCTGTACATGACCTCAGCCAGATTAACTTTGCTCCTCAACCTTTAAAAATAGCACTACACCCCTGGTGAAAAGTCTTTACACAGGATTTCTGATCTTGCACATCACTTTTTCTGTACTAGTACTCGTGTGGTAACTGCTTGACGACAGAGTTGATGGAAGTCAACCGCACAGGAACATCCTCCTGTAAGAGACATAAATACACAGACAGAGCTAATACATCCCTCCATTCCTTCTTCCAACAGTTTATGAATGAAATCTTTTCATGCCGCTGAGTTCTGGATGTTACTCCAATTCACGAGTAAGTGTGTCAATGTACAAAGTCTTATTTAACCTTATTTAACCTACGTGTGTGTGTGTGTGTGTGTGTACAGATGAAAAGGTTTAATGTGCAACATGCCAAAGTACATGTAATGAAAGTTTCATACATTTTTAGTTTACACATTTTAAAACATTCATTTGAATAACATTAGTTTGGTTGATGTAGTTTAATAGTATTTTCTTGCATGGTTTTCTAATGTTAACTATGGAACATCTGAAGAATGTAAATTTGATTTGTAAAGTTATATAATTATTATTTTTGACGTTTAGAGTTGGTTTTAGTAAATGTATTTATTAACTAAAAATAGATGTTCAATTGCAATCTTTAAAACTGCACTTTAAGTAGAAATAGATCATATATCATTATAATAAACCGCCTTTATCAAAACTTAACTCAATTCCATTTTATTTTTTATTCTTCAAAAATATAAATTATTAGTGTATCAGGCTTGCATGCCACTCCATGTTTTGTACAAATTGCCTTATTATCTGACCTATAGAGAAGTGAAACTGATTCATGTATAAACACAAAAATGCTTTTTTTCTTTTACACAGATTTCATTCTACAGAAAAAAGGAAGAAAGTGAAAAGCAGAAGTGGCAAATTTCCGTAATCTCGAAACTTTCCTCTGTGTGGTCATACAGCTTTTTTCCTCCAATTATTAAACCACCAAACCCACAATAGAAGCACCTAAAAAAAATCTTATTTTCACTGTCTTCCCAAAAATATCACAAATTTAAAAACTTTATCTGCCAAAATGCTATCAGAGCAAAATGAAAACTTCACCACCATAATCTCAAACTTGACGACCCCAATCCCTGGTGGTGGTGGAGGCGGCGGCTGCCCACCAGTCGGTATTCAACTGGAGGGTGTGATCCTGCCCCCAGTCCTCACCATTGATGTCATACTGGGGCTGGTGGGAAACATAATTGCCCTGTGGATCTTCTGCTTTAAACTGAAGGCTTGGAACCCCAACAACCTGTTCCTCTTCAACCTGGTTATTGCTGACTTCCTGGCTCTGGTGAGTCTGCCGCTGAGGATCGATGCTTTGCTCAGGGGCCACTGGGTGTTTGGAGATGGCTTGTGCCGGATCAACCTCTTCCTGATGTTTTCCAACCGCTCGGCGAGCATTGCACTCATGACTGTGGTGGCAATATACCGCTACTTTAAGGTGAGGAAATAAGTACACGTGGTATCATCATATTTAGTTCACTTCGGCCACATCCACGCTTACGCTGATGATACTGAAAATGATTTTAACAAGTCAAAATGTTTTGTTAGACCACCCACCAGAGTCAACTGTAACATGGCTCCAGGTTTTGAGCCCTCTAGCTGTCTTGGTTTTTTGGATCCAGTGGAGTCGCCTCCTGCTGGCCATTAGAGAGAAGGCAGGTTTAAGGCCCTACCTTAATATGCATAACTTTAAGCCTTACAATAATTGAAACGAGTGAGTTGTATAGAAATTCACAGTTGTCATGAACGAGAAATTAGTTATAGAGACCAAAACCGATTTTTGTACCAGGCTGTAAACATGTTTATTTCTGTTGTAAAGTTGGACATTTTAACACGGGAGTCTAAGTATAGCAAGATCCACTTTATTATTTATTATTAGTAATAGTGTTTTATAACATCAACTTTAAAATCAGTTAAAATGAACACATTCAGAACATGGCTCTGAAAAGTTAAGATGTTTTTGTCAATACATCATTGTCTCCAACGTCAATTATGAACATTCATGCTCAAAGGTAATTTTGTTTGCTGAGTCAAAGCTCGGTGGGTGGAGACATTTAAATAAACCCTGAATGAGAACATCCATGGGCCATGAGGCTGGTGGAACAGGAGCTACACCACAGCAGGACTGTGACTCCATGTCGGCCCCAGTATAACATCAAGTCTTTGACACATTTTTGTTTTAAATTATGTAAAATGATGCATCACCGCTGTCGTCTTGTTCCAGGTGGTCCACCCTCACCACCGGTTCAACCGTATGACCAAGCGGCAGGCTGCGTACGTGTCGGTGTTTGTCTGGATGCTGGTGATCAGTCCTCGGGTTCCCATGCTGGCTTACAACCACATCAAGGGCAGCGGCAACCACACCCAGTGCTTCTTCTTCACGTCTTACAAGGAGGCATTGCGGGGCATCATTATCCTGGTCAGCATGCACCGCATCCTGACAGTGCTGGAGTTCATCATCCCGCTGGCCATGCTGCTGTTCTGCTCCATCCGGATCTCCAGCTTCCTGAAGGGGCGACAGATGGGAAAACCAGACAAGGTGCGAAAGGCAATGCGAGTGTGCGCCGCCATCGTCGCAGTGTTCATGGTGTGCTTCTTACCCACCACGGTGACAACCATCGGGGTGTGGGTCATCCGCTCATACCGCCCGTGGGACTGCGCCTCTTTCTACACTTTTACCCAGCTCACCATCGTGTCTTTGGGGCTGAACTTCCTGAACTCGGCCCTGGACCCCATCATCTACGTCTTCTCCAGCTCCATGTTCAGGAAGGCCCTCTGCAACTCGCTGCCCCGCATCCTGTGCTGTAGGCAGGACGCAGGTGATAGCCACAATTCTGCGTCCTCGTCAGGAACTCAGTCGACCACCCAACAGGAACTGAAATCCATGAGGTCTGACAGAGGGAGTGAAGCCATGTAATGAGGGCTTCCTTGATACTGATAAAGACTGGATCAAAAAAGATGAGAAAAAGTCTATTCCTGCTCTAATTTCCTTGATTTTTGGCGTATTTTGCATTGAGTTACGTCTGCTTGTTTTGTGTGTTTATTGATGCTGTTAAATCTTGTTTACATCTGTGATCTGTATAACACATCAGGACATTTTCAATTATGATTTGTTAAATGCAAACTCAGTTATGCGTGTAACTCAAACTAATGTGGCTGAACAAATTACAGATCTGGTTTTTCTGATTTAGTTATTGATCCTCTTGATCAATCCTTATTCATTAAACTGTTGATTTGCCCCTAAAAGGTTCCTTCAAGATATTTAGAAAAATCCACACTGTTAGTGTCACACATATTGTAAATAATGTTCCAGCTCAGTAAAATATTCAAACCCAAACTCTGTTTTTTATTGCCCCAGTAGACTTTCAAATATATATATAATTATTATTATTAACTTTAGGATCTCTACAAGAACTCGAAAGTTCTTGTAGAGATGGGTTTGAGCTGTGAGTCTTGCAGAGTTTCAGAGGTTTAACAAGGCCAGATTTACAGAGAAAATGGCGAGGGAAGCTGCAGTCTGTGCTCCAAACCAACAACAAGCAGCATTTTTAGGCTCAGTTATCACAGAAAAAACAGAATGTCAAATTGTAATAAAAAAAAAGTCTCTTGCTTTAATTATCTACTGTTTTGTTCTACAAGTTAGTTTAAGGGGTTCGGTGCTCATGGGTTCACTATAGAGGGTGAAGGATAATGTGCACCATCTAGTGGACAGATCATCAACCACGTCAGGTTGGGCAAATGTGTATAAAATGATGCTCAAGACATCTAGGATATTTCAGTGTGATGGAATGGTGTTGCCACCTCTCGGGGTTCACAGCAGACTTCTCACTCTACTGAGGCACATGGCACTCCACCTCTTCACCGTTACATTCATACCTGTCCCTCGTAAACAATGACACGTAGGAACTAATGAACTCATAAGGGGACATGAAGAAGCAACTTTAATGTTACACATGAAAATATATAAATGAAATAATTAAAGTGCTATAATTGCTAATGAAATACTGATGGAAATATTCCTACTGAAATATATAATGTACACAGTACAACGCACAGCTTAATAAGCAGCACATTAGTATAGCAACTTAACAAGTAATTAAAATAACCCAAAATGTAATGTGTACAATAAATACGGTTACATTAACTAGCATACAGGTAAGTACAAGACCACTGCAAGAGAGAGAGGAGGCAAGAGGAGTGAAATAAAAAAGCAGAGGCAAGAGGGAGAAAGATTTCCACGGAGGGAAGACAAGAACAGGAGCTGTAACAAAGGGTCAAATGTCCAAAGATACAAACTTTGAACTTATTCTCTTATTTTCTTTATTTTCTGTTTTCATCTGGAGGCGATCAGATCTTAGCCAGGTGTAAATGAAATCTCTACAGGGTGACCACAACCTTAAGAATCTGTGATTCACAGTGCATTACTTACTCATTTAAAGCTTATTAAAGAAGGCAAAAGCCACAGAAACAATCATAATCTGATAACTCATTCATAACATAACAGGCTGCTGAATTGTAGTATGAATTGAATAACATGCACATCCACACGATGTACGTGGGAAGTATCGTCAAGGCTTGACAGCTTGAACTAACAACAGTAGTAGTAGACGTAGTTGCAATTATTATATGATCGCCTAATTATGATCATTTTGCACAATCGTTAGATTGCACAATCAAAGGAATTTAGATAACAACCCAAGAGTATCTAATAATATAACAGTAGTAATAATAATAATAATAATAATAATAATAAGGTGGATGATGGGGAAGACTTGTGTTCTATTTGTTTTATTATTCATGAAAGGAAGCGTTCTATTATTTGATATTGTTATATGTGACTAACATGATGGTGCTTGACAATAAAAAAAACACTTGAAACTATAATTCTGTAATCAAACTGAAGTGATTTGAATTGAATCATGTGGAGCCAAGTTTACAGAGACAGGAACATGCTACTTTGACCTCCCTCCATCGAGAAGCCTGGGTAAACAGGCTCAGAGAAACTGGTGTGGAAGGTGTGGAGGTGACTCAGTTTGTCAGATGAGACATTATAGTAAGACAGAGTGCCAGCAGGCCAGTCCAGGTACACTCCCAGTTTGGTGCAGCTAGTATCTAGACGAGACAAAGAGGGAAACCACTCATTATGCAATGAAAAGCGAAGAGAGAAGAACGAGAGTACGCGGCCGAAACACCAGGACTTGGCAGTCCTTCCAAGCAAGGCCTCGTACATTCCTTTTCTTGACAGCCCTTTGTAGCAAAAACCTACAGCAGTCTGTCCAGAGGTGCCAGAACTCCACTCCACCTCAAAGTAGCAGCGCCCAGTCAGCCCCTCCCTGCACAGAACCTGAGGTAAATGATCAAATCTCTGAGGAAGGTCAGGATACGACTGCTGCTCTCCGTATGTGGCCTTCTTGTTTCCCTCAGACAGAGTGAGGAAGTTGTTTGCTGTGTCTGGGTCCAGAGTGAGATCACAGGCGTCTGATGGAGAGAACGAAACGTGGTCATAATTACAATTCAGGTTTTGTCCACATGGATATTTTTCAAAATGTTTCACATTTCAGATGGAAATATTGTACTTCTTACTATATATATTCGACAGATAGTTACTTTACAGATTAAGATTTGGCATAAAAACAACATATGATAAGCTTCTAAAGTACAACACACTGTTAAAAGATTAAACCAGTGGTTCCCAACCATCTGGCTCGTGTCCTCAAATATAAAATCACTGTGTAGCTGTGTCTCCTCATCATGTTTCTGTGTTGTTGTCGTTCAGAGTCTCCACCTGGAGCAGCTAAAACAGGAACATGCTGCTTTAACATTGATGCTCCAGTATGATCAATCTAATCATGTCACAGGGGACTTTTACTTTATAATATATTTTGTACATTTTGCTGGTAATACTTTTAAACTTTTAAATGCAGAAATTTAGGTTGTAATGGAGCATTTTTACATTGTTGTACTGGTACTTTTACTTGAGTTTTTTTCTTTATAAAATGATTTCAGTGAAAAGCTCAATATGGAGTCTGTGAGTAATGGAAGGTTTGGCCAATCAGGTTTCTGAAGGAGAGTCATCTGTTAGTATTTGTCTGACAGTGAAAATAAAGTACTTACACCAGATTAAATCTCTTCTGTCTGTTACATTTTCCACATCAGGGATCTCAGGCTTTGCAAAATCATCTGTGAGCAGAATGCCGTTCTTGTAATGGTAGATGCTTGCTCCTTTGTATTTCTCATTTGCAATGGCCACTACCAGGAAACGGAATCTGCTGCTGTTCTTCAAGGCTTTGGCAAGATGGTGGAGAGCTTTGGCTTTTTCTTTCATTTTGTTTAAGACTTCATCTGAGAAGTACCACAGGTCTTGTGCAGGTGCTGCAGCACCCACAGTACCTTGTAGTTTAAATTGATCCACGTAGTCGGCTAGTCCCTGAAGGTAGGGGTCAGTAGTTTCCAGGGAGGTGAAGACAAAGCACAGAGCATCCTCCACACCAAGAACCACTCTGTCCAGCTCGGACTGATTTGGGATAATCTTTGTTCCCTCCATCATCTCTAAACAGGACCTGATGACGTTGATTTCTCTCTCTTTATGATCCAGCCACTCGCTCAGCTTTTCATGACTGAATGGTGACTTGTGTCTCTCTTCAAAGACTTTTTCTAATTCGCTCTCATCTTCTTTCCCTTCACGGATGGAGGGAAGTTTCTTCGCCATGGTCTTTTGGAGGTTAGATGTGTAATTATTACACCATTTTTGGAAACTGCTTAACTCCTGGTGAATCTGTGGAAGATTCTCTACCACTCTGTCATCCAGAGAATCGTTGCATCTCATTCCTATTTCCCTTAAATCTTCTAGAGCATCCTCTGCCTTCCTCACTAGTCCAACACTGATCTCACTCATCAGCTCAGCAGCTTCTGGATTGAAATTCTTCAGCGGCATCAGCCAGACCTTCACTGGAACACTGTTCTCTCCCTTTTCCCCCAGCAGCTTTGGAAGCTCTACGTAGGTCTGCACCGCCTCTACAAATGTTGCAGGGTTGCTTTTAAGAATGAAGTCCCCGTAGAATTTGCAGGAGAATTTCTTGGTCAGAGCTTTTTCTTCATCAGTCAGCTTGATGTCAACTTTTCCCTCAACATTGTATTTGGGGATCTTCTTTATCACAGCTTCCATGCTGCCCTGGATGTCCTGAACGCTGCTGGCTTCTAACTTCTCACTGTCAAACACAAAGACAGCATTTGCCCCATAAAGGATGCCTGTGACTACATGTGTTGCCAAGCCCTTCTTAATCACATCTATCTGTTGGGTGTCCATGGTCACAAGATGTTTCATCAACAACTGCTTGAAGTTGGTTGTAGCTTTGTACTGACACGTCACTCTGCTCTGATTCTTGTATTTCTTCATATCATTCAGATACTTGGCAGATCCTCCAACTTCAATCAGTCCACCCAGGAAACTGGCCTTCAGAGAAGCTTCAACATCCAGCAGAGAAGACTTGGATTCAATGGTGTCAGATGCAGAAATCTGAAATGCACTGCTGCGCTGAGAGCTTTCAACTGTGTTCTCTCGTAGAGTTTTATCATCCCACAATGTCAAACCTGTAGAAATGAGAAAACATCAGTAATCTGATAAAGCAGGAAAAATATTTGATATATAAAGTCCCTCACAGCTAATCTTCATAATTTAGATTTCTGGATGTTGCAGCTTCTTATCCTGCCAGCAGATCCTTAAACAGCTGATATATTTATTGTTGATTTATTCTTTGACATGAGCATAATTAATAAAAGAATTATAAGATAACATTATACAACAGCCCTGAACCAGAAACCCTCATCCAGGGCTGTTGTAAAAGGGCTCCACAGATGTAATTATGGGCTGAAATTCTGCAACAATGATGACAATTCAATTTCCTTATTTATTGCAGGATAAGATAACATCCCTAAACTTATTCACAACTATATTAATTATAGAATGTTATGTTAAACAGGTGAGGTTAAATATGTCATACTGCTTCATGAAATTATTTGAAAAAAGTTTCTCTAAGTAGAGCTGTGACAGGCAGATATATTTAGAAATATTCTCATTAATAAGAAAGTAGTCTAAGTCAACTCTTACCTGTGATTACTTTTTCTTTCTGAGCGTCATAGAGCATTCCCAGGGTGAAAGGTCGACCCAGAGTAGCAACCTCCATGTTATCTGAGACCATTTCTCCAACCTGTTGAGAAAAGTCATGTAACTTATCACACAGCTTTCAGTACTTCATTTAAATGTTATAAGTAGTACAAGTTTTGAGAGTTTATAACAGTAGGACTCAACTCTCCTCCTTCACACAAATGACAAAGATGAGAGACTGACAGACTGACAGTTTACTGTGCTTGTAAACGCAGTCATTTCAATTAATTTATAAACTCCTGGACACTGTAGCCAGGCTGACACAGAGTCAGAGCTCTGTTGAGCCATGTATTCCCAGAGCTCTCAGTAGTAACCACTTCATGAGCTTCTTCAATGATAAAATTCTAACTATTAGAGACAAAATTCATCATCTTGTGCCTTCAGCCAGTTCAGATATATCTTCAAGGAACCTCAGAAGCAGCTGTAGAACCACATATATATTTAGACTGTTTTCTTCCAATTGACCTTTACCAACTAACTTCAATGATTTCTTCGTCTAAACCAACAACCTGCCTCTTAGACCCCATCCCAACCAGGCTGCTTAAAGAAGTTTTACCCTTAGTTAGCACTTCTTTACTAGACAT
>CM062200.1:947500-1025000 GCA_031216445.1 Lateolabrax maculatus
CACACCAGTTTACTCTAATGATAACAATTGGTTTTAAGATTGTCAGCTGCAAAGGTACAAGACACTGCCAAGTGTTAACAAAATAAGAAAGAACAAACAGGTGAAACAGGCCACTGAGTGAAAAGTGACTGTAATAGATGCCAGTAAAATGTTGCATTTATATAGAAGGTACATTGTGTGTCAAAAATAAATGTCACATTGTATTGTTGTAATGTTGTTGACTAAAGTTGTGTCCAGACATTAAAGCTGCATTTAATAATAATTTTATATTTTAGCCTCTTGGGGGCAGCAGAACAAGCTGAAAACACACTTTTCTACATATATACAGCTGTGTGTGTGTGTGTGTGTGTGTGTGTGTGTGTGCAGATCACTCTGGATGTGCTGGTGGAGTTGGGTCACAGCGAGCTGAAGGAGTTCGGCATCAACGCCTACAGACTCAGACACAAGATCATTAAAGCAGTGGAGAGGCTCATCAGCAGGCCGCAGAGTGAGGACACACACACACTTAAAGACACACTCTTAAACAACACACACACTTAAACACGCTACATATCCTGTGTTCCTGTGGTTATGTCTACTTGGCATCAAATACAGGAAAAGACTTATGTTGAGAGAAGCATTATGTTGCAAGGTGTCACTTTGGGCTCTGGCTCATCATGACACCATTTCTCACTATTTTCACTATTGTTACAAAGCAAAGGATCAATGGATCAATGGAGAAAATAATCAGCAGATGGATCCAGAATGAAAATAATCATCAGCTGCAGTCCGATACAAAACAGTTCAAAATGAGCTCCAACAGTAAAATCCTGCTTTTCCATGAATGATGAGGAATAATAATCTAATGATAGAATATATAATAGTACAACAGGCACAGGGGACATTTTACTGTGGAAATACTTTAACTACATGCAACTGATTATACTCACAGACTTTTACTGGGGAACAGTTTCATCAAACAACAGCAGTTGGTTGCTAAGGTGTTCTAGCACCTACGCAAGATGATGAAGACAATGATAGTAACTATTGTTCTGGAGAAGGCGTTATATGGACGGCAAAGTCTTTAATGAAATAAAAGCAGAGGAAGAATCCCGTCGGCGGTTCTTGTGGTTTCTCACATGACCTTCAGATTTGTACCTGCAAATGTAAAATAATGTAAGTCCAAAAGGTACCTATTAAGAGTTCTGTCACTGTACCTGCTTTTCGTGATATTTTGCATGTAGACGAAGCATTTCAACAAGAGAGCAGATGTTCTGCATTTAAAACCTGCTCCTTTGTAGTCTACGATCCCGTTTGAGTCAGCCAGTCAGTGGTTTGTACTCACTTTGTTCCTCTCAGGCACCTGTTGTTCTGCAGGGTGACTCTGGGGAAGTCCGTCCTGCAGTTCAGTGCCATGAAGATGGCTCACTCACCGCCAGGTCACCATTCTGTTACCGGCAGGTCGAGCGTCAGCGGCCTCGCTCTGGTCGAGTACGTCGTCTACAGAGGAGAGCAGGTCTGAACCCTCCGGAACATTTCTATTTTATATATTTATATATATTAATCACTTTTTATATTGGCTTTGGTCCTGTCTATCATGTTTATGTATCATTTGTTGTTTTAATGTTTTAATTTATTTGTTGGTTTACAAATGTTTTTTCAAACATGTATTTGTGTGATTAATCTTCCAGACTCTCTTATAGGGAAATAGAATTCTCGTAAATTTCTTGCCTATTAATGCGAACCACCCAAATTCCCCAATAAAAAATACATAAATTATATAAAATATAAAGGTATGGAAACATTGTGGTATAATTTATGTGCATAGGCAGTGTGAGGGTTAGGCTCAACCTCTGGCTCTTAGCAGTGTCAGCTTAGCTTCAGTTTTCCTTTGAAGGACAGAGTCGTCTCTTACATAAAAGAGCAAGATGGCAGAGTCGCTGTATAAGTGGAGAGCACAGCTTGTGCTCGGACAATTGGACATGTAATGTCTTCTGTTGAAACCAATAGCTGTTCAGAAGTGGCACTTCACAATCCGGCGTGAATAGATGTCCACTCAAGCAATCAGCACTGCTATTAGTGTGTGAGATTACATGCGGAGCAGCGGGACTGAAAAGATGAAGAGGGACTGGGAGCATTATAACAGAGCTGCTGGCTGCTCTTCACTGAACCATTAATATTATCACATTTTCTGTCTTTCAATATTATGTCTTTTCCTCCTGCAGGAGGGTTAATGTGTGACATTTGGCAGACAGACCACTGTCGGCCCGGACGACTAGATCTGATACAACATGATCTCATCTTCAACAACAAGGCCGTGAGCCTGTGCCATGTCAAAGTCTGTCCCTCTTTTAGATTCTGTTTCCCCATACCGTAAAGGAACAGTTAAACCCCTTATTTTAGATGAGAAGATAAACGCCCTCTGATCTGTTTGTTGTCCAGCTGAAATCACATTCGGTCGTTTGTTTTTGCAGTCTAAAATAATGCCAACATGTAAGTTGAGTTGTATTGTTAATATTTTTTAATATTAAAAGGACGAAAAAAGGTCAGAAATGCTTCTTTTCAGTCTGTGTTTGATTGACTGCCCCTGGCAGGCTGCCGGCACGGTACCGGTGTCTCCATCATATAATCAAATAAGGTGTCCATCTACGTTCCCCGTTAGACGACCGGCGCCCCAACCTCCTCAGAGTTATGGTGTCTGGTCTTGGCCTTGAGTCTTTGTTGTTACTGAGCATCAGTGAACGCCTCTCTGCTGCCCACAGGCCTATCCAGAGAACCTGATCACTTCCCAGATCACGAAGGCTGACGGATTTGTAGACGGATGAGGAGGAAGTGTAGGAGGAAAATACGAAGAAATGCAGAAGAAGAGTCCTAATCTTCCTAAGCCTTTGCATTAATAACTGCATGCACAAATACAGCTTTATTTGTACAACATATAAAACATGCAGGTTATTATCAGATGCCTGTTTGCTGTTTTTTATAGTGTTAGTTTTATGCACTTTGTTAACCATGGGTTGTATCATGAAGTATGTGATGTGACCGTTGATTTTGTCTTTTTGTCACTCAAACAGTATTGTCCAGTGAAACACTTTCAGAAAGGATGTGTCCGTTTCACCACATCGGCGTCACAGTTAGACACAGCATGCCGTCGCCAAAGCTTCAGAAGTTGTCGGCTGGAAATCTGGGAGCTGTACTCACCTGTACTACCCTCCTGTGGACATGCTTGACTGCCAGCTGGACGCCTCAATACCTGGAGGTTTTTTTAAAAATTGTTAAAATAAATCTCACATGTTCAGAGACAAACCCCTTGTCTTTAGTTGACCACCATGCCTTTTTTTAATTCACGTAGTATGCTTTTAAAGTAATTTATAAACTGAAGGATGGCAGAATTGTCTTGATCCAAGCGACAACATGTCATTTTTAAAGTGAAGGGACATTGAAGTTTTAAAATTGCAGTTAGATTTTTTCAAGTTGAAAATTGCTCACGGCGACATCAACCACCTTTGAAACACATCGTTTTTTACACGAACACTAATGCTCGCTGACGCACTGATGTTGAAAATGACTCATCCTTTCTGAAGAGCGACTGGATGCTGAGTCTCTCCTGACAAACATTTCCAAAAACAACAACTGTGTTGCCAGTGGTGTCTTTGCTTGGGTTTTTGAGGCAGTCTGAAGAACTGGCTTTCTTCCTCAAATCACGTTTTCTGAATCAGCCGTAATGAAAAGCAGTGTCTATCTTAGATAGAACTGTGGTGATCAGCCAATCACACGATATGAGAACACCTGAACATGTTTAAGCCTCTTTTCAATGAGTTCAAACACACACACATGGTTTTTCCACTGCGGAGGTGTTCATACTCAGCCCGCCTCCAGACCTCCAAATTGCATCTCTTGTTTAGTGATTCAAAAAGGCCTGTTGTTGTGTGGCTGGATTCAAAATGGAAAACTTATCTTCCTGTGCCAGAGTCAGAAAAATGGGCACAAAAATGACAATGAGAGTGACGCAGGTGTCAAGTAAAAACTCTTAAATCAACATGTTTTTTTGACAGAAGTTGACTGATTGGTTAGGGATACATTCTACACAACCCCCCCACTCCTAAACAAAGAAATTGTTTTTCAGTTGAGGATTAGTTTAGTACATCACCCCTCAATAAAACCTCCACTGATCAATTAGTAGTCTCTGCCAGGTAAAAATCCCCTCAATAGAAACCCACTTTGTGTAGCTTTGTTTTTAGTTTTTTATATATTAATATAAATGCGTCATTGATCTTGGATCTTATTTATGCTCACTGCCAGCGACAGGGGCTTTACAGCCCCCAGTTTGTTGTGGTTCTTTCCACCAAGTAAGAGATATCATAGCTGTCATAAATGTCCTGAGTTGGTGTTCCAGTATCAGTCCATAAGTGTTTAATTGACCATACTTTCATAGATTCACGAAGTGTTCAAAGCTGGCTGATTCAGTCTGAGGTTAGTGTCGTTCTTCACTGTTAGCTGGGGGTTATTTCCCCCTTACCAATCCAAACCAAAGGGGTTATTTCTGCAACTGACAGTCGCGTGAGCATTTTGAGCAATTGAACTAGGCTAACTCAAACCTGGGTGAAACAGGGCAATAATTGTACAAGTATGCTGGCGATGTGATCCATTTCTGCCTCTTCATGTCACATTAATAAGTAAAACAAGATCTTACACACTATGAAATACTAAAAAGTACAATTCAACTCTTAGATGAATTGCAGTAGTACTTTTGTTCATGTGTTTGACGCTTTCCTTCCACTCCAGTGTGGCTGAAGCATTCAAACACTTTGGTTTCCTTTGTGCACCCTCACAGTGGAGTCTTGAGTCGGGCTGAAAAACATGAGACGACTGTCACGTCTGTACATTTGTTGTGAGTTCTCCTGTCGTTGGTATTGTGAAGTTAATGGGCACTAATGGGGGCGTTTGGGGCCCTGATGTGTGGTGCTGTGTGACTGGCTTCATCATGCCTGTGGGGGTGCGAACTGGGAGGAAACCAGGAGCTAAATGTGAAGGGTTTGAATCCAAAATGGGACAGTAAACATCTCACTGACTCTGCAAAGTGAATGCAATTGAAAGTGCATCAGTTTTGACTGGTGGGACACAGACCGAGGTGCAGGTGTGATGTATCATTGAAAGCCACAGAGATGAGTCCTGTGGGGTCTGGGGTTGAGAAAAAGGGATGTTTCTGATGTTCCCACTTTCTGTGAACATGAATGAATCTGGAAATAAGAGACAAGCCTTTTTGTAGCAAAGAGAAAGTACAATATGAAAGAATGAGACAAAAACCTTCGCTCTCAGACTGAAGGTTTCTTCTGTGCGAGGGATACTAAAATGTTTTAACAGATGGGAGGCTTTGAAAAAAAAAAATTGCTATGCCATGTTTTTAAATACAGTCAAACATCTGTCAGTTTAACAAATTCCCACCAGAACTGCAGGATATCCCCCAAACTAAGTTTGTCATAGTCTTCCAAAAAAAACCCCAAGCTTTTTCTAAACAGACATCACTATGATAAAGTTTAGACCCCAGAACACTGAGACCAAACGGATCATGGTCATAGGATACAGCAAGTTCACGCATAGCAGGTCCAAATACAAAGCCTAAGGCAGGTTTAAGTAGCTCACTTAACAGCTGTTCAATACTCTTGCAGCAACGACCATCTGATGCTTCAGTTTGAGCCAACTTTAAGCCTCTCCTTATTGACCAAGGATGAATTTATTCTGGGCAAATTAAGACTAAAAACATGGCTGACCATCAGCTCCTGTCACTTCCAGGAAAGGGTTACAGGACAACTTTGAAAATTCCAGGTGTAAACTGAGTGTTTAGGGGAAAATTCTGTATGGCAATGATAAGGCACACAGTTATCAGCATCAGATCTTTTAATATTTAGACACGCCAACATGTAAAACAGTTCCAGGAAGACTGAAGCTGGAAGCCCAAGTTTATCCTGTAACACAAGAAAAAAGGTTAGTCAATATGAAACCACCAGTCTACAACAGTTTAAACTTCAGTTTGTATTTTACCTCATTGGACCTTCCTTCCTCTTTTGGACCTGGTCAGCGGTGGAGACTTCCTCGGGGCCTTGACTGCACTGGAAGAGAAGACTGGTGGTTCGGTGTACTCTGGGGAGTATTTGGTGTGGGAATGGACTTCTCTTGCTCGCTGGTAGCCATTTCTGGACTGGATGATGTAGGATGAAGGTGGCAGAGGGGACACCTCGCTCACGCTCTGTGGGATCACCTCATTAGAGTCCCAGACATCGTAAGCTCCCCCTCCAGGCTGCTCGTCCCAAGGCAGGAAGCCGGCACTGGATGGGTTTCCATAAGGAGCCTCGGCGTGAGGAGCGTCACCAAAGTCGTAAGGGGCCTGGGCGTCACCATAGTCGTACACTGCAGGGGCCTGGGCCTCGGCGTAAGGGGCCTGGGCCTCGGCGTCACCATAGGCGTACACTGCAGGGGCCTCGGCGTAAGGGGCCTGGGCGTCACCATAGGCGTACACTGCAGGGGCCTCGGCGTAAGGGGCCTGGGCGTCGGCGTCAGGGGCCTGGGCGTCACCATAGGCGTACACTGCAGGGGCCTGGGCCTCGGCGTCAGGGGCCTGGGCCTCGGCGTAGTCGTACACTGCAGGGGCCTGGGCGTAAGGGGCCTGGGCCTCGGCGTAGTCGTACACTGCAGGGGCCTGGGCCTCGGCGTAAGGGGCCTGGGCCTCGGCGTAGTCGTACACTGCAGGGGCCTGGGCCTCGGCGTAAGGGGCCTGGGCCTCGGCGTAGTCGTACACTGCAGGGGCCTGGGCCTCGGCGTCACCATAGGCGTCAGGGGCCTGGGCCTCACCATAGGCATACACTGCAGGGGCCTCGGCGTAAGGGGCCTGGGCCTCGGCGTCACCATAGGCGTACACTGCAGGGGCCTCGGCATAAGGGGCCTGGGCCTCGGCGTCACCATAGGCGTACACTGCAGGGGCCTCGGCGTAAGGGGCCTGGGCGTCACCATAGGCGTACACTGCAGGGGCCTCGGCGTAAGGGGCCTGGGCCTCGGCGTCACCATAGGCCGACACTGCAGGGGCCTCGGCGTAAGGGGCCTGGGCCTCACTGAAGTCGTGCGCTGCAGGAGCATAGACGTAAGGAACCGGTCCGTCAAAGTTGTAGTCTGCAGGAGCAGCGGCATGAGGACCACGGCCATCACCAAAGTCCAAGGTTTTAGGCCCCATATTGGAGTTTCCACTGGTGCCGGCGGGAGTCTTATTCCCAGTCGCGGCAGGTGGAAGAATGCCGACAGGAGGGCTGACGTACCCTGCACTCTGAGGGGGGACTTCAGGAGCACTAGACGGTTTGTTGGAGCTGGGATCATAACTCACAATAAACCGGTTTGGCTCATAACTTGGAGAGAAGACTGTAGCCACACTGGGAGCCTCCAGACTGGATGGGGACTGTTTTCCAGTGGGGGGGCTGGTTTGTTGGAGGCCTGTTTGAGGCTGCAGATCATTAGCAGATGGTTCATGTACCAGGGACACCAGAGGAGGATGTGAGCTTTCATACTGAAGGCTTGATCCAGGAGCAGGTTTTTCACCGGAGCCCCAGGTAATTGTGTAGGGATATCTGTAGTCTGACAGGTTTCAGATTTTAGTTGCAAATAAGCATTCACAAGTGAGGAAGCTTCTACATCAAAGACTGACTTAAGTTCCTAGTCTTGAAGAACTTTGATCAATTGTAAGAGTGTAAGTAAGGAGAAAAATTCATAGTTTAAATATGCATTTGTTGGACTTAATGAAATCAGATCTCCTCAGAAAGCTTAGTTTTTTTTCAACCAAAAAACTAAACAAAAACTAAAGTCCTTTTTATGAACTTTTGTTTGCGGTTCCACCACATCTGCAACAGTGTGTATAAGTAAGAGTTAAGAAAAAATGGAAACTAACCTCCTTTTGTTGCAGGAAAACAAGCACCACTGCTAAATAACAGCAGACAGAGCCAAGAAACCCTGTAATAGTGTCAGGAAAAGCAAGTTATTCCCCTTAAATGTTAAATTGAGCAATTGTTGGTTATACTGTAGCTACAAGTGAAAAAAAAAAACCCATTCAACTCACTGCAAAGAGAGTCCAAGCACCATGTTTGACCCAGAAGAGCAGCAGTTATAGCTGCATGTAGCCCCTCTGGTCTTATATTGGTGCTCTAGGCACTAAATGAACTCATTAATGACACCTGGAGCCAATCAGTCCCTGCAGAGGCAAAGCCTGTTTCCAGTGGTGGACGAGAGTTTGGGATCATTATATTTTATAGAATCTCTGCCTGGCTCTTTATGACTGGCAGTGAAGAAGGTCACAGATACTTTGTTCAGTTCATTTGAATGAAATCATCATAAACAGTGGAAGAGTTGATCTTGAAGGGGACAGTGAAGCTGCAGAACTCAGAAGGAACCTCGTCTTTGTTTATTCTCCCATAGATTCACGAGTTCAATGAGTTCAAGTGATTTGTACAGTTTTGGTGAAATGAACATCAAGTTTACATTCTACAAATACAGACAAATAGCACTCGGTGGGTTTTGAAGTCTGATTGTGATAGTACTCCTCCACAGTTATATTCCTGGCAATGTTCATTAAACAGTTAAATTAATAAAATAAATAAAAGCACGATGAATGACAAGTAGTGTTGTGATGTGAGAATTTAGACTCATGACCTGAGCATTTCTAAAACCCTGGGTACAGCTCCGGCATACAGATCCTCTCTGGCATCGTAAATGAAGCCGTGTTTTCTGGGTAAACAGTAATGTAGCTTTCAAGATTATTCTTTCTTTCCACTGATTTACTAACCAACTTGTATTTAATCTTACATTTACCATAAGAGTAATGTTAAACTGCAGCAATGGAAAGAAAACCAAAAGAAAAGAAGCATAATGGCAGATTATATTTCAAATGTTTTTTTCCCAAATGCACTTATTTTTGTATAATTTTAAAGACTAAGCAAATAAGAGTATTGAAGACCAATATTAAGTATGCCCATTAAGATCATAACATTTACAATCAAATGAATCTTTGGATCCTGATATTCAACAACTTTAACAGGAAACTTTAAATTGTGCTTTAACTGTTGAAAATAACATAAGCGAGATCAGTGAGTCATTCTGATTTATACTTAAGTCCAACTGACATCGACATTAGTCAAATGTAAAAACATTTTTCCTCTGCCACCTTTTCCCTCACAGAGCTCAGCTTCAGCACCAAAACACGGGCTGACTGGGAGGGAGCGGACACCAGGTGAGGTTCATAAGTTTAATTAGAGCAGAGGCCATGTGGAGGAGCAGCTTCAGGCCAGTTACAGCTTCTCCCTGCTGCAGCTGAGCTGTTGTGTTGATCCAGCTTCTTTTCAGAGTTTAAAATGGTGTTTTTGAGGTGAGTCACATGGTTTGATGCTCAAGCGTTCACCTTTACATGGTTGTGGTCGTAGAAAGCTAGATTTTTATTTTTAATGTGGAATTACTTTTTCTACCTTGACAGGGTTTCCTGGATTTGTTTCCTGCTCTTTAGCATTGGTGCTGGTTACCTTCTGAAAAAGGCGGTAAGTCTCCTGACAACTTCTTTAAATGGTTTTATTTTTTAGATATATTCTCTACAGTCCTCTCATAAAACAAAGGATTGTCTTACTACCCAAGCAAGACAGTTTTATTCGAAAGAACACTTATTTGGATGCTGTCTTGTCCTTTCCGACGTCTGGGACTCTAATGAGGTGATCCCGCAGAGCGTGAGCGAGGCGTCCCCTCTGCCACCTTCATCCTACATCATCCAGTCCAGAAATGGCTACCAGCGAGCAGGAAAACTCCTTTCCCACACTAAATACTCCCCAGAGTGCCCCGAACCACCAGTCTTTGGCTCCGATGCCGTCGCAGCACCGAGGAAGTCTCCACCGGTGACCGGGTCCAAAGGAAGAAGGAAGGTCCAATGAGGTAAGCAAACAGAAGTGTGACACAACTTAAAAACCTGTCTGTGTTCAGTGCAGCGGAGCGTCAGCCCTCCTGAAACCTTGAACATGTGGATGAGTTCAGTCGTTTAATACATTTAAAAAAAAATCTTCAACAGGTGCTTACATGGTCTCTGTTCCATGTTTACTGACTTTCTGTTGTTACTCTCTGGGACTTCTCGAGTGCTGTTGAAATGCTGAAGTCAGAAGTTACTCCTGTTGAAGGGTTGTTTACGCTCAGAAAACACTTTGGCTTTGTCTGTTCATTATTTTAAGTTACCTGACCATGAACTCTGAAGCAGTAGAGCTATGCTAATTCAGAGTCTCCCTGTTTTGAATTAGTTGTATTTCTGTGGCACACCCCTGTATGCTTTAACTAGTCCTGAATTATGTAAACTTGGTTTGCAGACAAACTCTCAGGAATACACTTTAATTAAAAAAGAAAAAACTGCTACTAAGGCCTCTATGCAATAACGATAATCCTTAAAAGTTCATGCATGTTACACTCTGCGGGGGGGTCTAAGGTCTCAATATTTCCAGTTTATCATATCAGGTTGTTCAAGTAATTTTTGTTTTACAACACCAGTATAGCCTAACTATAAAGTAGACTTTCAGTGAAATACTAACATTAGTAATGGCCCGGACCGGTTATTGGAGCAATTCTGTGATGTAATAAATCAGGCAAGGTGATTGTTTTGTAACCAAAAGCTCCTTCCTCGGGTCTGGGTTTTATTCTGAATGCAGTTAAAAAAAAAAACCATGACCTGACTGGACTGTGGTCTGTGAACAGCTCAGAAATCTACTCGAGCTATGAAGTGTTATAAAGACGAAGCAGAATTTTGAAGTTGATTCAGTGTCTCGCTGATGAGGAGACGGAAGTACTGCAGTAAAGTGTTTTAACCTGTGAGATGAATGCACGAGGACGCCAGCAACAGATCAATAACAAGTTTTCACTTCTGAAGCATTGCTGTAGATTTAACTAAATTGAACTGTTTAATTGCAGTACTTTTAACTGATAAGTCATAACTGTCATTATGAAGTGGTGAGTTTAAGGTAAATATGTTTTTAGCAGTATTATGCTTGTGTACTCTGTCATTTCATGTCGTCTCCTGATTGGTTGGTTTGTAGTTGGGGGTCATAGCAGCAGCTAAAGCTCTAAATGTCTCACTGATCAAAAACCAGCATTGTGGTTTGAGTTTTTAATGATCTACGCTAATCAATCACTGAAATCTGTCCAGTGGTTTCTTGCCTTTTTGAGAAGGGATTTTTATATTTTAATGCTTTATCTTTCAGCCTCAGTGTAGTGAAATGTATGCTGCAACAACCTGAACATCCCCAAAAGGATAAATGCTGTGTTTATCGTCAGTGTCTCGGTCCGTCTCTCCTGATCGGCAGAGCCAGTGCTGTGTGAAGGCAGTCGGGCTGAGCTGAAGTGACTTCAGAGAGCAAATGAAAGAGGCTCCAACACAATCCAGCCTTCTTCTCCTGGAGATGAAAGTGGAGTGTGTGTTGGAAACCGCTCTTAAGGCCGGTTGTGTGTGTTGTCTGACCTCTGACCTCGCTGCCATGTGGCTGCAGCCGCGCTTCCACAAGTGGAACAAAAGCTTCAAACAGTGAGAGTCAGCAGGAGACACTTAGTGCTGCACTCGATCCACAGAGAACATCCCTGCTGAACGTCGATCTGTGTGCGTCCGTCTGTTTTAACACATGTTGTGATCAGTACAGGAGGAGACGCTCGAGTCACCGTTAAAAGCTGCACAATGAGGCTCATGTGACTGATCGCAGACAGAGAGCTTATCTATCTGAATGTGTGCAAAATAAAATCAATTTCACGTATCGTCTGCCTACTACAAAAACTAACAATGAAATGGGTATTTCATGCCTTGTCTTTAGAGTTTGGGTTACCAATATTGAACTTTATAATCTTGACTACAGAGTATTTTGAAAGGTATTTGAAAAATCTGACTGAGAACTTGTTTGTGGGCTTTGTCTGTGATCTGGAATTTTGCAGATGTCCTAGAAGAGACTTTTTATAATTTTTAGTCTAACTATTGGTTTGATCGAACTAACATATTTCTTTACTAATTTTATAAATGTGACACCCGTCTTTCGATCTGCGATAAGAATATTTGGCGAGTTGGTGCACACGTTCAGCTGTGCCCTCTGCTGAACTGCAGTTTGGTATTTATTGAGTGCTGCAGGCCGATAACCAGCAGATAAAACCTCTGTGATGAGGAACCTTCAGTTTACCTGCAGGGCTGGACAGAAATATTTACCACACTCACTGCTGGGCTTTTCATCTCAACACAAACCCCTGAATGATCAGATGGATACCTGATTTGAGTCTCAGATGCACTAGTCTCCAGCAGAAGCAGCCTGCAACTACCTCAAGGGGCAATTAAACACTGAAACTAATGATGTAATTGTTATTAATTATCCTTTGTTCGTCCTATTGGCCGACTTTAACATATCAAAGGCAGGTTCAGTGAGTGAGTGAACCTGAACACTCACATCAAACGTGTCACTCCATCACGGCATCAATTACTCAAACAACTGGATTGTACTGCTGCTGACACTCAGCCAGGCGGGTCTGTGTGTTATCTGACTCATTGTTCAACAGGTCAGGGGCAGTACTTGACATATGAATTAATGTTTAGGGCAGAGAGAAACTGGTATCCAGATATTAGTAAGAATATTCTTCCAACATCAATAAATGGCAGTTTGGGACAAATAAATGCAAAATGCATTAAATAATGAAAGTGATGTTCAATGCAGTGATTATGTATTACACAAGACAAAAGCTCCATTTCTCATTTAGTTAGTTTTACATCCTAATTCAGAAAGTTGATGATTTATAACATTAAAATATCGCTCAACCTGATTAAAATAAGTCTGGTGATATTATATATTCATCTTTTATTTGTATGTATTGTCCGCAAATCCCAGCCGAGCTCTACAGCACAGAGGAAGTGGAATCTTCTAAATTTAAGGTAAAATACATCAAATGAGTGACCTGCTCTTTTCAGCAGCTGCTACATCACAGTATTGATTTCTGTTTAAGCTGTGTAGATGTTTGTCAATCAGATGAATAAACTTTTTTTTTTAAAGATTGGTTGGTTAGTGTCTAATTGATGTCATGTATTACTCCATAAAATCGTTTTTTATAAGAATGGAGTCACGTTTCACAGCACAAGAAGGTTTAATAACATCTGACACTTCACTTTCCATCAACAGTGAGTGAGAAAAACCTGCTGCATATATTTGACACATTTAGTTTTCAACAGGAATATAAAATTGAATCGGTTCCAGATCTCCTAGCAGTTCAAACTCAGTGAGCCTGAATTTTAAATCTGACAGATGTATTGGAAGGAAAACACTTTTTTGAGCTGAAAAAACTCCAACATAAAGTTGTAACATCTATCATGACATGAAAGTAAAAATAAAACCTTTTCTGTTGGCAAATATTGATGAACAACTACAGTTAATAATTGACCCTGTTGACATTTACAGACTTTGAAAATAAAGATAAGTTAGATCAGTGGCCCCAAATGGAAATAAAAAGAAACATTCCTGAAACCAAAAGTCACTGATGAGGCTAAACTTCATTCTTTGGTTTGTGCTCATATCCACAAATTAAAACCACCGCTTTGTTTGAGCGCTCACAAGCCAAAAGGGTCGAGAACAACTGATTTAGATCATTTGGGCACCTGTAACTTAATGGCATCAGCAGGGGGTCAAATGTCAAAATTGCATCCTGCAAGACGCTTCAGGGTGCTCACAGGTCCTGGATTTGTCCCGGGATAACATAACAGTCGCTGGGTCTGGAGGAGTTGAAGGGCATCATGTCTAAAGAGATCTCCGCCTCGCACTCATACTGCAGGATGGCGGGCAGCAGTAAGTTCCTGTGATTGCTAGAATCATCTGAAATGACAGAAACTTTGTCAAAGTTGTGCTCCAGATCTCCTCCTGTGTGCGGCGGCGGCGCCATGAGTCTCTGCGCCACGGGGCCGGGCATGGCGCAGGCCTCCTTCTGCATCGTGGTGTCGTGGTGATAAGACACCAGCTCGTTGCTGAAGTCCACCGCCTCCACCGTGGAGGTGGAGCAGTACTTATTACAGCCCAGGATGGTGGAGAAGGCCTTCCTGAAGTCGGCGTTGAAGGCGTAGATGACCGGATTCAGGGACGAGTTGGCCCAGCCGAACCACACGAAGATGCTGAAGGTGGTGTCGCTGACGCACGGCGGCTCTCCGAGCTTGTCCGGGTCGCAGAAAGGCACCACGCAGTTCAGGACGAAAAACGGCAGCCAGCAGAACACAAACACTCCCATGATGATGGACAGAGTCTTTAAAACTTTCGTTTCTCTCTTAAAAGACGTTTTCAGCGAGTTCTCGTCGTGCGTTGACGCGCGGTGCCGGTGGTTTTGCGCACGGGGCCCCGCCGCCCTCTCCAAAGACGAGATCCGTCTGATTTGGGTTTGCGCGATGCGGAATATGCGCGTGTACGTCCCCACCATGATCACCACGGGAATGTAGAAGCTTATGAGGGACGAGGAGATGGCATACGTCCGGTTCAGGCTGGCGTTGCAATCGTCCGGGTTGTCCGCCGTCGAGTTCTCCGCGTCCGCGCGGTGCCAGTTGAGCTGCACGGGGATGAAGGAGATGAGGATGGACAGAGTCCAGGCGACACCGATCATCAGGAAGGCGAACCTGCGCGTCATTTTGCGCTCGTACCTGAACGGGCTGGAGATGGCCCAGTAGCGGTCCATGCTGATGATGCACAGGTTGAGGATGGACGCGGTGGAACACATGATGTCGAAGGCCACCCAGGTGTCGCAGAAACGGCCGAACAGCCAGATGCCGGCGACCTCGGACACCGCCCTCCAGGGCATCACCAGCACGGCCACGAACAGGTCGGACACCGCCAGAGAGATGACGAAGGAGTTGGTGACTTTGGAGCGCAGGTGGCGGAATTTGATGACCGCGGCGCACACCAGAGTGTTCCCCAGCAGGGTGGAGACTATCAGCACGCACAGGACGCAGCCGGTCAGCGCGCGAAGACTGAGACCTCCACCCGGCCCGGGGCTGTCCGCTCCCGCTGTGACCACCTGGTGCTGGTCCAGGTGGCCCCGGTGATCCCGGTTCCGGTTTTGGCTGGCATTATAAAAACTCTCCATGGATGTCCAGACTCACGCCCTAGGTGCCATATCCGTCTCAGCCTCTTCTCGTCAAACTGTCGCTCCCGTCCTCGTTTCACCATGACCTGCAGCGCGTCTCCTCTGCAAACTCTCCGCTTGTGTTTCCGACACGCAGACGAGAAGAGAAACAAACCCAGCGGGGAGACACTCCTGCAGGAGACGCGCTCACATCATCCAGTTTCTCCTCTGCTGTCCTCTCAGACGGCGAACCTGTCCAGCCTTTAACATATTCAGCCCCGTGTTAACACCATTTCAGCCTATTGGTTTCACAGTCGCTGTTCAGTTTATTCATTGTTTCCCATCGGATCTTCAGATTTACAATCCAGACACTTGGAGGGTACCACAAATATGGAAAAACAACTTTAAATCATATGTTTGTGTCAGAAAGTAACCCAGAAATCAAACATAACACCAGAGTACTTTTCTCTCTAAACTCAAACCTCAACATTTCCAAATAATGATTGAGACTGATGAGTTATGAGTCTACCTGCATGAATAATACATCACACACACACACACACACACACACACACACACACACACACACACACACAAACAGGATGTAGTGAAGTCTTTGGAGCAGCAGGGGAGTAAAGCAAAGTGAAATCTTCCTTAATAGAGAGAGAGAAATATAAAGGCAAGCATGAAGGCACGTGTTGTTTTCAGACATTTTGAGAAGATATCACTTGAAATCAATTTCACATCTAGCACAGTCAGCTGTGATCAATTCAAGTATCTAAGATAGATATGTGTAAGATATATACATATATATGAGAGAGAGATAGAGGCAAGCCTGACTTTTAAGATATTTTCAGATTAGTAGTGTTCAATTTAGTAGTGTCACGTGAGCATAATATAGGAGGAACATGTGGTTTATCATGTGGTAAATTCACATAGAGGCACATGTGATTTCTGGACATTTTCATACGTGACAATGAATATCAAGTTTTATTTATGCTCTTTATTTGTAATAAACACATTGTTAAATTATATACATTTTTCTTTTATTGACACAGTTTTTTACGAAGGAGTATTTGGGCCATTGTAGGTAAAAAAAAAAAAAAGAACATACATATACGGAGCCGGGGAGGGAGGGGGGGTAATATTCAGAGGAAACATTTGAATTTCTGAAATTAAAGTCGTAAATGTAAAATTTTTGTTAAACGAACCACATCGCTTCACAAGGTTGGATCAACCTCATCACAACACAGACACTGTCGCTTGTCTGCCTTATTTCTGCCGGGGATTACCTAATCTAATTATACTCCAGTCGGATCTAGCAATAATAGCACAAATCATGGCAATGTCTCTTCGAAGTAATTTATTTTTGCTAAATCTGACTGTTAAGTAGTCATCCACTGCAGGTGTAGGTACCAGATCTGCTTGGGGTCCTGCGTGTAGAGAAAAAGATCTACATCTAATAAAATGTAAATGCCAAACTTAACATGTAATTATTTCTGTTATAACTGTTTGTGTAGAGAGTGTAAATTAATCTGTATTATATATTTGGTTGTATTTCTGTATTATTAGTCTGGATTACTTTAAACAGGCAGGGCTCATTTTTCAGGTTGTGGTGGACGAGTAGTGGCGCCTGCTTTGGTTGTTTGATAAATTGAAGTGCTCCCCTTCACCAGATCACATCGGGAACTGATGAAACTCAGATATCCAAGAACCCTTAAATCAGACTAAATTCTGTGATATCAGACGGACTTGTCCTTTACTTGACATCGCTTGTCCTGCAGTGTGAGTACTGCACGTGCTCACATTGTGCTGTTGATGCTGAAACAATATATCGTGCAGCAGATATCCTGCAACCTGGAAGAACCATTATAGACATTTTATGTTTTGTTAAAATAAGAGACAAAATTAAAACACTATGAAACAATAAAAGGAATGAATGAAAACTTCTGGGGTACCAACACACTTCAGTAATTAATCTTTCTCAACAAATCCTGCAACAGTTTTTATCTTGTGTGTCCTTTCATGTGTGTCATCAGGATACCCTTTTGTGCAAATTCTTCTCCGCAAACACCACAACCAAATGGTCTCTCTCCAGTGTGGATTTTCATGTGTCTCTTAAGATTTGACTGGGTGTTAAATCTTTGCCCACAAGCATTACAACCAAATGGTTTCTCTTCAGAGTGGACTCTCATGTGTTTCTTAATATCTGCATGGTGGTTACATCTTTTCCCACAAATAGATAAATTGTTTACCACACTCAGAGCACCTAAAGGATTTTTTGCCAGCGTTACATTCTACATCACTGACAGGGGCTTCCTTAGATTTCAGAGCATTTACATCTGACTCAGATGCCCTGGTCTCCTTCCAACCATTGTCACTGTCTTCAGTTTCAGGTCCAGAATCTGAAAAGGGTTCATGCCAATCATCATCGCTGTCATCAGTCTCAGAAGAGTCTGAAGCCTTTTCATCAGTATTTGGTTGTAAAGGACTATTTGGATCTAAGTTCCTGGCTGGTTCTGATCCTCCACAGTCCTCTCCATCAGTTTCTGTTTTTATCTGAGTACCTGAGCTGCTGGCTGGAAGCTCTGCCTCTCTGTTGTCCTCAGGTTGGCTTCGATGAAGATGTGAAGACTGAGGTTTCTCTTCATCATCTTCACTCTTCACATGAACAGCAGTGAGTTCCTCCTGTTCCTCTTTTATGTCTGGGGGCTCTGGGTCCTTCTGGTCCAGGCTGGGGCTCCACTCAGGGGGATCCTCTTCTTTAATCACCAACAGCTGCTGGACATCTGCAGGGAACACTGAAACACACACACACACACACCCATATTATGTGATTTTATATTCACCATGATATCTCTGGTATCATTACTTTATGTTAATGAGAACAGTGATGATTCCTGATGATCCTCAGCTGTTTTAATTTCATCTACATACCTAATGACTCTGGCAGCAATATGCACCGACAGCCTGAAGCGCTGTGGCTTAGGATATTTTTTAGTTGGTACTTTACTCTCTGTTGGTTTCATACGAAGGTTTTGGACAAACAACACAATCTCATACTGTTTTAGTTACTACAACTAATTGTTGTGAGGAATTTCGGAGCAAGCCAGTGGCTGAGTGTTGGCTAATGCTAGTAAAAATGCTAATGGGATTGGAGGCAGCTGGCCACTGGCTCCCGGGTGCATAAAACCTGCCCCACCATGCTGCGTTTTGTTGGAGTTCTTTTGATTTTCTGTATAGTTTATTTGATAAAATCTTAGTGGACCCTCGCAGCTGGTTTCCCTGACAGTTTTGTTTGTTAGGCCATGTACGCCGCTGATACGGGAATTGTTGTTATCTCTCAAGTAGCCTGCCTCCTGTGCATGTAGCAGCATTATAAAAGCTTGAACCGAACTACACAACAGCTGCTTGCATTGACAAGATCAGCAACGCCTGTAATCCGTCATCCATGTTGAATTAACTGGCAGTCAAGCACAGATGTTTGCTTTCTTCCGGGAAAAGGTCACGAATCAGGGAAGGACACATTGTGATTGATCAGATCCAGTCACGAAGCGAACGTAAGTTACTGCGTCATAGTTTCCATAAGTCTCAGTTTCTGCCCGTGCAGGCTAAAATGCAACCGAAGAACTACATCGATAAGAGAAGTGAAATTGGGCTGATTGGGCGTTCCATTGCACCATCAGCACGCTTCAGCAGAGCTACACCTCCGCCATTTTGGACTGAAGGCAGCTGTCATATTAGCCTGACGCCAGTAACGTCCCGCCTGCAAAGTGCCGTATAGTGCCGGCTGTGTAAAAAAGTAGCTTTCCTGGCTAAAAATGTAACTCTTTGATTTATCTTGGTGAGGGCATTTAAAGCCATGTTTTCTGTTTCCTGATAATCACCTGACTAAAATGCAGCCAAGATAATTCACACTGTCTTTAGTAGTTATATGGAATTCTCCAACTGTAACTGTAAAACCTGGGGACCTTGCTAATTTCATTTTAGAACCAAAAAGAATAGCTTCAGTTTTCCTAAGGGTAGGAATAATCTATTTTCTGCCAGCCATTGACTAACATTTTGGATTTTCACACAAAGTATTCTTAATCACTGTTTTATCTTTATTTGCTACGAATAACACAGAATCATCGGCATAAAAAAATACTGCATGAGGCGGCTGTTTTTAAATCATTTATATATAATAAATAGAGTACAGGAGCCAGGATGCTACCCTGTGGCACCCTACATCCCATTATTCTTGACACTGAAAGTGTCCCATTAACGTCAACCATTTGAGTATAATTTGTTAAGTAAGACTGGACCCAATTTAGGGTCAGCCTACTTAAACCCATGGCTCTTAATTTCATTGATAAAATGCTGTAATCCTGATAATGTCTGTTAGATACAGTAAGCATGTTTCAGTAAAATGTTTTTTATAAAACCTGATGGCAGCTCATATAAAAGATTACAATTTAAAAGTTTAAAGTTTAAAATATATTCATTTTTCTGTGCCTGTATAGTTCGTTCCAATATATCTGAAAGAGCACTGGTCTGGATACTGGTCTGTAGTTGCCTGGGTCACTTTTACTTCCTTTCTTATGTAGTGGAATTACTCTTGCCATTTTTAGCTCATCTGGAGCTTTATCTGACTGAATAGACATTTTTGTTAAATGAGCAACAGAAGAAGTGACCACTTCTGCCGCATCTCTAAAAAATCTTGGTGATCTAAACCAGTACATTTAGTGTGATTCAATTCACTAAGCATTCTCAAAACAACAGCCTCAGAAACCTTGGAGAAAACTAAAGAGTTAGGCTTGATTCAATAGAAGTTTAAAGTCTGGAGCTCTGGATGTGCAGCTGTCACGGTAGAAATAAACGGAGGCACTGAGTGGTCAAATAAATATATCAGGCCTGACTGACACGTTTACACGATGAGCCTCTCTCGCCTTGTTTGCAGCAACAGTGTTGCTTTTTGTGTAATGATGTTTAAAGTCTTCACAATCAAAGAGCTGATTGGCTCTAAGTTTGACCACAAACACCCTGTTTTGTTAAAAAAAAGCTTTCTTTTCTGAGTAATCGCAGCATTTAACGCTCGATTGTCAGCCGTTAGTCTCATGTTGTGCAATGAAGGTTTCATCTGTTGACAGACATCTGGTGAGGCTGACAATAATAAAGAGAAGAACTTTACTTTGCTGGTCCTCCGTGTGTTGCCTGTATGAGGATGCGGATTCAGGAGTTACATTTCTTAAATTTAGGGTCGTATTATGGGGAAAGTGAAAAATATACACTTATCTATCTCTTATTCCCCTGCATGCTGCTCTGTGAGCTCAGTGGGGTTACCATGGTTACGGGGATGCTCTGGCACTACAGTTTTTGAGGCTGAACCGGAGACGGTTCATCTTGTTTCTCTTTAAACTACAGGCAGCCTGAGGATGATCTAACAGGAAGTCTGCGTCACTTCCTGTATATTCCTCTGACCGCACTTGCAGACGAACGAGCCTGATGTGATTCTGCAGGTAGAAGCGCGCAGTCGGTCCATGTGGAGCGGAACCAGCGTCAAACCACGAGTCAGACGCCCCTCGTCCTGGGAAGCCCTTTGTGATCCACCAGAGCTCCAGTGAGGACTGAATGTTGAGTCTTTCAGCCTTGAACAGATATAATAACAGGGAACCTGTACCAACCCGCTGTGTGCAGCCGGACTGTAGGGCTGAACACCGCGTCCACAAGTGGCTGTTGTCGCTCCTTTCCTTTGAAACGAGAGCGTTTCTCCTCGGAGTCTGCTGCTGTTCCCTCACACAGCCTCAATATCTCCTCCTCGGCCGCAGCGAGGCGCCGTTTCACCACAGCTCTCAGCACCTGGAGCCTTTTCACAAGTTACTCAGTCCAACAGGCTGCAGCCGCTCCGGGACGGGACCGGGACGGGACCGGGACCGGGACTACTTCTTCTTCTGCTTCCTCCACTTTTCCTCTTCTGCTCGGTGCATTAGCGCCACCTTCTGCTGTGGAGTTTGAATCAGACAATACATTTCCAACACAACACACACACACCTGAAACTACCTGCTCTCCTCCATTCTTTACAGCCTGTAACTGTACATCCCTGCCCGGGACCGGGACCGGGACCAGGACCGGGACCTCTATCCCTGCTCATCCATCATATCCTAACTTCTCTTCATTTAACATAACTTTGCTGTGGTGTGCTTGTGTGCAACCATAAACATTTAAAGTAGAAGTAAAAGAACAAGTAGTGCAAAATTCAAGAAACATCAATAGAAAACAGGGAGAGAAATATTTACAGTTACAGAATATGAAGATTGCATCCTTAGTGTCGCACTACTGCCATCTTGTGGAGGCAGTGAAGTCCTGCAGTGTCTCCATCAGTCCTGTTCTCCTTCACAAGCTGACCGAGCATCTTCTTCCTTTCCCGCTTCCACCACACTCCCTGTATATTCTTTCATCCTGTCCTCCCTGATCTTTTCAGTCCTTCCATCGTGTCTTTTCTCTGCGATCCAGATCTGCTGCAGCTAATAAGCTCGTCTCTACATCTTCTGCTGCCTGACATGTGGAGTGTTTGTAAACCTGCACAAAGTCTTCATATTTATATTCCTGATACCCATAAAACTCACTCACCAGGTCTGAAGTCATTTTGAATCCTCATCCAGAGTTTCTAGCCTCCACACAGGAAGTAGAGGCCATATTACAGCTGGACAATTTGCAGTGCACCAAACTCTTATTAAACAGGTATGTGTACAGCGCACAAGGTGTCCAGCTCTAGTTTATATCATCAAAAACATGTTCACTGTGTAACAACAGTTTGTGACGTCTTTTAAATCACTCGCCTTACTTGTTTCTTCATTATTGTTGGGTATTTTGTATTATTTTATTCTGCTTCAACCATCTAAAGCACTTTGCAACTTTGTTTGAAAAGTGCTGTATAGATAAATATTATTATTATTATTATTATTATTATTATTATTATTATTATTATTATTATTATCCATGCATTATTTCAAAGGAAACCTCTTTTAACCTAGTTTGTGAGTAAATGAAAGCAGTTGTTCCAAAAGGAAGCAGAAGGTGGTGTAACTGAGTCTCTACGTGTTGGTGGCTTTGTGATAAACTGCATGTTACTGGATCAGAGGAGGCTAATAATCCTGCCTTTGCCTTGGGGAGCAGAAAATAAATTGGAACTTTTTGGATGATCGTTGAAGTCATTTTTAATGTAAAAACATTTCATGTTTCCAGCTTTCAGATGTGAAGATTTGCTCTTTGTGACGGCATTTCTCACTGTTTTATAAACCAAATAATTGATTAATGAAGAAAATCCTACTTTTACATGAATGGTGAGCAATAATAATTTAATGATAGAATTTATCAGCCACAGGGGACATTTTACTGCTTTTCATTCTTTAACTACATGTTCATGATTATACTCACAGACCTTTAGTAAGGGCAGAGTATTTTTACAGAGTGATATTTATTCCACTAAGGTTTTTAATATTCCACATGAGGTATTTATGTGGTGAAAGTGCTGTTTTTCAGAAAGAAAGCAGTCTGGTGAGGAAAGGGTTATGTTTACAGCGGGCAGATGACGTCAGTGTCAGCTGTGCCCCGCGCAAGCGCTGTCCGCGTGCACGCACGTGTGTGTGTGTGTGTGTGTGTGTGTGTGCGTGTGTGCGTGTGTGTGTGTGTGTGTGTGGATGATTCAGCAGCTCGTGCAGCAGTCAGTCAGCAGCTCGCCCTCTGCTCGCGTGCAGCACAGACGGATTTCAGGCGGAAACAAAACAAAAACAAGCGGCTTTTATTTTGACATGTACCTCTGAGGGCGCTGAACCCCTGCAGGTGACACCGGACTGTCGGAGACCCCGTAGTGTGCGGTAGTGTGCGGTAGTGTGCGGTGTCCGCAGGCCGGAGAGCAGCGGCGGAAACACCGCAGGAACACCGCCTCCTCCCGCTGGATTATATCTGCATTTACCGGGACGTTTGTCGGCCGCTGTCCTCTCAGACTCTCTCCGGTTGGATTTAACCCGGAAACATCCCGACAGACCTCCAGCTGCTCCAGCTGCTCCAGCTGCCGTCTGCACCGCCACACTTCCGCATTGAGCCGCCTGATGCTCCGTCACCGCGGCAGGTGAGTTTCAGCCTCCCCGTCAACATGTCGGGCATATTTCCTCACCTCCACCTCCACCTCCACGACAGGTGCAGTGTGACAGCGAGCTGCCTGCCTGTGGCCTTACAGAGAGCTGTGACATGACACGGCACCGTGAGGGCGGCTGTCTGTTCTCCGTGCATCACATACTATTTACAGATATGAAAACTCATTTAAAACTCATAGAAATGGCTTACATGCATATATATATATATATATATATATATATATGCCTATAACACACGGTTATATATGGAGTGAACTACACAGATGCTGCAGATAATTTTTTTATCCATGTTTTGTTTAGATTAATTGATTACTCCATAAAATATTAAAATACATAATAAATGTCCATCAGGAGTTCCCACAACCTAAGCTGATGTCCTCAAATGTCTTGTTTTGTCCCAAAGATATTAAAACAGCAACACATCTTCAGGTTTGAGAAGCTGGAACCAAAATGTTTTTTTTTGCCTAAATAGTTTTGGTTCCAGTCAGAAGCAACTTGTTAAAGTTCCTCCAGACTGACAGGAGAGAGCCTCAGTGTTCCCGGGAAGTCAGAGCCGGAGGGAGGAACGTTCCTAAGATTCCCAATGACTGCTGCACTGTGTCCACGTTCCACATTTCTCACGTCTTTAGCCCCCATGTCTAACACTGTGCAGGTCGAGTCCTGTGTGTGTGTGTGTGTGTGTGTGTGTGTGTGTGTGTGTGTGTGTTGTTGTTGTTGTTGGTTCTGCAGGTTCCTCCCTGTGTGTGTGTGTGTGTGTGTGTGTGTGTTGTTGTTGGTTCTGCAGGTTCCTCCCTGTGTGTGTGTGTGTGTGTGTGTGTGTGTGTGTGTGTGTGTGTGTGTTGTTGTTGGTTCTGCAGGTTCCTCCCTGTGTGTGTGTGTGTGTGTGTGTGTGTGTGTGTGTGTGTGTTGTTGTTGGTTCTGCAGGTTCCGTCCTGTGTGTGTGTCTGTGTGTGTGTGTGTGTGTGTGTGTGTGTTGTTGTTGGTTCTGCAGGTTCCGTCCTGTGTCTGTGTGTGTGTGTGTGTGTGTGTGTGTGTGTGGGTTCTGCTGGTTCTCTAGTTGTTTGGTTTTCCAGTCTTTAGTTCTGTGGCTCCACTGGTCCTTCACAAACAAGAACAACTGAAAACGACAGAAAGACATTATTTATTTCACTGGTTCTGTGTTTTCTGTTCTACATCTTCTGTTTCTTTTTCACTCGTCTAGTGTTGAAATGAAACACCGTCAGTAGATAGACAGACCCAGACTGTCCAGGATGTAGACTGTACCCAGCCCTACGCAGAGGGAACCACAGCTCAGGAGTTTGGGTCCAGATCATAAAATATTAATTTTGCAGACTGTTATCAAAGAACAAAAACACCCATTTGGTGAATAATTTATTCAGAAAGTGCCGTTCAAACTGCAGTCAGAGTAGAATTTAACTTTCTTTGTTTCCCCCAGCACCAGTAAACATTTTGTCCTCCATCAATGATAACCACAGTCTACCAGAAGTGAGTAAATGACTTGGCACAAGTACGAAGGTCACAGAGTTACCAAAACCCGTTTCCACTGCAGGAACTTTTCCAGGAGAACAGGAACCATTTCAGGAACTAACTTGGGTTTCGGACTAACTTGGCTTGAGTTTACTACTTTATTACTTTATTATTTCTGACAGGGATCCCTTTATTTTGGTTATTTAAAAGATGTGACCAAAAAATATAGTGAGTGGGACATTTTACAGCGTAAAAGTAAACTTGTCAGTGATACATGACCTCAAACATTTTTAGTTTCTAGTTGAATTCCTGAGTTTCGTCCATTCGGCTCCTTAGTGCACGGAGCTCCTGGCTTTATAAAGAGGCGTACCTGGTGGATGGAGGTGATCACATGACCCGTCCTGACACAAGTGAAGTGCAATATTGTCAGTCTGTAACAGTGAAAGTCTCCTTTGAAATCAGGACATTCACACGTGTATCTGACAATATATTTATTTAAAGCCTGAAAACTGGCTGAATCAACACTTTTCATTAAATTAGTGTGTTTTGGAGACATTGACAGATTATTGGCAATGAAAATTATGATGAAATCAGAAAAACAAAGAAACAGTATTTCGACAATGTAAACACCAGAAATCTAAATTTAAACCAGGATAAGTGAACTCTGGATTAAGTGACTTTAAGACTGAAACCAGACCTGATTAGATGTTATTAGATGTTATTAGATGTTAGATGCTGTGCAGCTGAGACCTCACTGTGGTTCATCAGTGAGACGCTCTGGACGACTTTAAGGCCGAATCATCTATCAGCTTCTTCTCTTTCTGCTGTTCTGCTGCTGACGCTCTGCTTTAATCACATAAACCTCCTTTTCTTTTTCTCCATCACTGAATCTCTCTCTGCTGCTGATTCACTCTTTTCCTCTGGGTAGCTGACTCTTCCTCTTTCTGTTTACTCTTCCCCTTCACGACCGTACGTTTGCTCTCCGTCTTTGTCCTCTCGGTTACCCTGAGGTGACGCTTGGCTATAGATGTGGAGAGAAGCATCATGCCAACTAGCACCAAACTGTCTCGATTCTGAGCAAAATGTTTCCTTAACTAAATGAAAACTGTCAAATCCTGAGAGCTAGTGTCCAATGTTTGGTTTAATTATTCTTTAATGAAAAAAGTTCCTGATTTAAATTACAAACGTTGCCAGTTTAAGTTTGTATTTCTTAAAATTGTTGGTATTATATGGTAAAATGTGCAGACGCATGATGACTTAAAACCAGTCACCATATTTCCTGGCCTTAGTGGTGCTAATGCTAAGTTTTGTCTTCCTCTTTCCTTGATTATCTTCTCATTCTCTCTTTGTCTTACTGCTCTGCTCTGTTTTCTAGGGCTGCCTCCTTATAGTCAAGACCTATATGGCTGGCCAGCTTTTAATTTGAAAGGAGGGACGCAGGAAGTGTCAGTCACGGACAGACTGGCGTTTCCCTGGCTGGTCCCGGCGGTGGTTGGACGGTCATTTGCAGATAGATTTCGAGGGTGAAGGTGACCTCATGATCGTTGCCTTGTGATGGTGTCGCCGCGGCTCGCTTCTTGCGTGCGCTTGTAACCTTTCTGTTTTAAAGGCTCCTTAGGAGAGTTTTGTGCTTCTCTGTAATGTTACAGAGTCATAACAATGATAAAACTTTCACTCTCAACCCTTTCTGATGCTCCCAAGAATTTGTTTTAATAGATAAATAATTGAAAATCATAAACGTGCATTGACAAGTTGGCCGCGCTACTGTTTTCATTCAGCTGACTCCTCTCTCTCTCTGTCTCTCTCTCTCTCTCTGCCTGTCTGTCTGTCTCTCTCTCTGTCTCTGTCTCTGTCTGTCTGTCTCTCTCTCTCTGTCTCTTTCTCTGTCTGTCTGTCTCTCTCTCTCTGCCTGTCTGTCTCTCTCTCTCTCTCTGCCTGTCTGTCTCTCTCTCTCTCTCTGCCTGTCTGTCTCTCTCTCTGTCTGTCTGTCTGTCTGTCTCTCTCTCTCTGCTGATGGATTCTGGTGGCAGGAAATGTTTTGTGAATCTTTCGATCTCTCTGACTGGGTGGTGACTGTCTGCAGCGTTTCCTCACTCTGATCAGATCATCTGAGCTGCTGCTGCTGCTGCTGCTGATGATGATGATGATGATGATGATGATGTTGTTGGGCCAGTTAGTGGTGAGACAGTTCGCCATTTCCAGGAAGACCCATCCAGTGTGCTCCACTGAGCTACTCACTGCTACTGATGGTAGTTTTATGCACGTGTCTCAGCAAGACTAGTTGGTTCCTTTGTCCTTTATTGATATTATGTTATATATTATATTATTTCTTTGTTATGTTCTTAGGGCTGCAACTCATTTCTAAATTTAACTTTATTATCCAAAGAAGAAAATTCAGAGGCGCAAAAAAATACACGAAAGGAGAAAGAAACAGAACCAAAACAGCTGTGCGACTACTACCTCAGGTTTTAGGCTGAATTTAACCAGCCTTCATGTGAAGTTCTGTTATAGAAATCCCCGTTGGCCCTCGTAGTCCGACAGGCTGCTTATTAGCTGCAGTAGCCGCTGGGTTCCCAGAAGTAGGTCTGCTGGCCTGTTTGGATGGAGTGTGGTGGATTAGCAGGAGGCCGTTTGCTTGTCAGGAGTTGAGTGCTGGGCAGCAGAGAGAAAGAGCTGCTTTGTGGCAGATTAATGATGGTGGTGGTGGTGGTGGTGGGGGGGAGTGTACTGGAGTGAGTGGAGGTCCACAGCTCCCAGCACAACAGGGATGTTGTCCATGCCAAGTTGCTATGAAACCAGAGGGGTGGAGGGGGAGGGGACCAGCACTAAAGGGCTGTAAAGGGCTCTCAGCTTCAACTGTAACTCCAGAGCTCACGTGGTCGAGACGAGGAGCCGAGTTCACAGCAAACTGGTTTCTCTCTTTTAGAGAATGTTGGGCAAATAATGCGTTTTTTTTTATTCTATGTTGTTGTTGTACTCTTGAAATTTGCATTTGCTGGGGACTATTTTCAGCGGGGTATGAATCCACATGTGGTGCTGTAGTGAGTGTTTGGGGCAGCAGGACGGTGTGTGATGGACTGAGTCAGAATAAAGTACAGTGTGTATGTTTTTAATAGTTTCTGGACAATAGTGGAGCTCTGTGGCTCAGAGGAAGAAGATCCATCAGGCTGTGATTCACACACAACACCTGTTAGAAGATACATTCACAGTTTCTTTGAAGATGGGATTTTTTAATTCTAGGAAAAAAACAGAATATTGCCAGCTTTAGGTAAAGCCTGAATACACGAGTGTTTGAGGAAACATTGGACCAGTTATCACTGAGAAACATACAACCAAAAGCTAAACAGACCCACAGAAATGCAAAGTACAGAACCATCAGCAGTTGGAGGTGTTCCCTCAGGTGAAGCAGTGACTCCTCACATCAGACAGTGTGTCTGAGGGCGAGGCTCATTCAGGCATGGCCCTGCTTCACTCAGCCATACGGTCCGTTTGTCTGTGTGAGGAGGGTGTGTGTGTTCCTTGGTCTAATGCCCAACAAGACAAGGCATTCATGCTGTGTGTGTCATATCTGGCCTGAAGCCGGGCTCTGTGTCTGTGTGTGTGTGTGTGTGTGTGTGTGTGTGTGTGTGTGTGTGTGTGTGTGTGTGTGTCTCTGAAATATCCTCATGCAACACTGAAACCAGAGTTGGTTAACAGAGGCCAGAGGTATATGTTGTTGTGTAATGTTAACGTTCATTCATTCATCAGCCTTGTGGTGCGTTTGGCTGGTGTGGAAGCGAATTCTGGTGCGGGGTGAACAACAAACCTTGTAATTGGACTTGCATTACTATCCACCTGTTTAAAAAATAGAACCTGAGTGGAAATGCAGAAAATAATTAAAAAAAAACTCAGATTAAGGTTGATCGAATGAAAAAAGACAGATTGAATAAATGCTGATGTACATGAAGAGCTGCAAACCTCAGATCTGTGGAGCGATGAGGAGGCTGTGACCTTCCTCTTCCTCTTTTAATGACGCCATCTTGTCGTGTCCTCTTCTTCTGCGGTGGTTTAATGGCTCCAACTGGAGAATCAGCACCTAATATTACAGTAGTGGATGGAAAATAAATTCTCATTTTATTTTGCTGATTTTCTAAAAAGTGTTTAAATTTGCACTACAGTTGGATGGAAACCATTTGCTTCTGATGCTGACTTGATATTGATCGTATGAGTGATCTGTAGGTTAAAAGCAGTATGTATATATATGTGTATATATATATATTAGGCTTTATATAATTTAGTAGCTTCCCAAACTTGTAACTCACAAAGGAACAAAAGGTCCTGCTAGTAAGTTTCTGTTTGGGGTTTAATGTAACATATATGAAGCCTATAAGAAGATCTTTCTCTCTAGTAGAACAGCATAGGGTCGGCTGATTCCTTTTCTGTCTGACTGGATATTTAGGCTAAGAGTGAGCGACTGGACATCAGGCTGGGAGGAAACCTGCCGCTCACGCTCCACGGATCAAATATCCTCCACGGCCTGATGACACGCTCCGCCTGCCAGAGCCACAAACACACCCAGCGTCCAACCAGCAGCAGCCATGAATAATAAAAACTCTCCGGCTAAATGGAGCTTTGCTATTTTGAAAAGGACCCGTCCTGACCGAGGAGTCAGGAAACAGGCCGACTTTCATTTCAGGTTGACTTGGAAGAAACGTTTTTAAAAGTTCGTCTCGTTTCAGAGCCTGTTGGTTAATTATTATTCTCTTAAATCACATTCGAATCAAAGATGGCAGCCTGCTACTTTACTACTTTAAATCATGTTTAGTTTAATTGATGGAGACCTGAATAGTGTTTTAGTTTCATCTTAAATAAAAAGTTCTTTAATATCTTATCTTTTGCTGCTCCAGCTTTTGTTCAGGAGAATATTAGAATGACACATTAGCAAATCAAATATATATGTAAACACATTTTCCCCCCAAAGAACATAAAAGATGCAGGAAGTGGTGACGTTCGGTATCCTCCAATAATCAGATGGTTCAGGCGGCCCGCAGCCTGACCGGCAAAATCTAGGATAGCTCAAAGCTGAGGGCGCAAGGGAATAATTGACTGTGACTCAGATGAACATTTTTATCAATCCAGAGCTTTTCTCCTCTGGATTTGACAGTTGGAAAGAGCAAAAGTAGGATTCCTTTGTTTGGCTGATGTTAAAGTATTCATACTGCGGTGCTTTAGGTGGAACAGGAAACCCAACAGCTCACACACTCATGTGTCTGTTGCATTTTACTGTTGTAGATGTTTAAGGCTGAGCTCATATTAACTCCTTTATATCCTGTTGGTTAGTTTAATCTGCAGCAATGCATCATGGTCTATAAGATCATCACGTGTTTGTAGCGTGGCCGTCCTGTGAGAACCTCGTATCTCTAAAAAGTCAACAGACAAACAGCCTGTTTTCAGCTCTGTGACGATGCTTTTTCCATCTGATCCCAGAGGGTTTGAGACAGTTTATTGAGCTTCAGCACATAAAGAAACTCTTCATCTTTCAGTTTAAAACAACAAGATGGCAGACGGAGTGAGGGAAAGCTCTGGTAATGAAGACAGGGAGGAAAGAGAGGAGGAGGAGGAGGTTATGTTACTCTGCCCTCTGCCAAGAATATCTCCGTCCTCTAGTGATCTGCATGTAGAGAGACTGAACCCACGATAGACTCAGAGGAGGAAAACAAGGACATGACGGTGAGAAGGTAGAGAGACAGATGGAGGAAGAAGAGAGTGATGAAGAGGGAGGACAGGATGGATGACGGGCGACAGCTGATGAACATCAGTCTGGTTAGTTTACTCTGCCCAGCTCCTCTCCTCTTACCCACAATCCACTGCTGTTTGGGGCTGGTTGAGGTCGTTCTGATGATTCATAACTCAAACAAGTGCAGTTACATCACATCTGACCTTAAACTCTCTACAGAGTTCACTTTATCTCTATCTAATAATAATGTCTGATTTTCCTCGGAAATGAGATTGCGTTGAGTTTGAATGGTGACGAATTACTTTAACATATAAGACAAACGTAAATAGTTCATCATCGGTTCACAGATAAAAACGTTGATATTCTGTATAGAGACCGACAGAACATTAATCAGCTACTTATCTTTGGAGTTGATTAATTGGTGCGACAGATGAATCAATAATGAAGATATTTGAGTTGCAGCAGTGGTGAGTTTGCAGGGTTTCCCTCTCAGAGGTTTTTTTTTTGTGGAATGTTTCTTTAACAGAATTGAGTGTTTAAAGAAGAGAGGCTGTCGTATGTTACAGATTATAAAGCTCTAAATGAATTTAAAAAAGAAGAAGATGTGTTTCTGTGTGGCCAAGCTTGAAGAGGCGTGTCGGCAGTGTGTAATAATGATAAAGGGTACTTTATCTGTAAAATGATTGATCTTTCTTTACAGTGTTCCGTTGTGTCTGTATTTGTTTATGGTCCATCTGCATACACATGCATGGAGTTGTTCTTCAGAGTTTTTGAGGTAATAGAAGCCGTAACGTGTCTGATAACATATGAATGTTTTCCCAGGATTGAAGAAGAGAAGTGGATAGAAGTTAGTGGGTGTTTTGTCTTCTCTGGTTGTGTATGTGAGAGCGGCAGCAGCCAGCCGATCAGGTTACTATTGATTCATTTATCACTGAGCGATAATGGAAGATGATCCTGCTGCTGTCGGAGCCCGTTAGCCTTTTTATTCTCAGCCGCTGAGAGCTCGTCTTACTGTTTTTAAAAACATACAGGCGAGGAAACCGGAAAGAGGAAAGTTTGTGACTCGGCCCTCTGTCCTCAGCAGGGAGGAAGAGGAGATTGAGTTTGACAGTTTTACAGACTCCGCGGGGTCAGTCCGGACCATCTGTTGTGTCGCTGCTCCATCTGTGACTTCTGCTCTGGCAGCTTTTGGCCTTTTCTCATTCTGAGAATGTGAATGAAATGTGACCCCGCAGGCGGTGGAAAGACTCACCTGAGAGCCCGGAGCCGTTTCCATGTGGAGAGAAGAGCGTCTGTCAGGTGACCACGAGACCGTCCTTACTGAGAAATAAACCCCGACAGGCACCAGCGAGGATGTTCAGGTTCGCTGTGACATTTATGAAAGATCATCTGCAGCATCGGATCAAGTTCAGGTCACCTTACTAAAACGTGATGGGCTCGTCTTCTTCCTCTGTGGAGTTTTATACCACCTGAACAAACAGATTAAGCCTTAACCAGCACCTCTCTTTCATCCATAAACCCTGTAAATGACATACATACGATATTACTCTTTGATTGCAGTCATGATCCTCGTCTTTTCTGAGAAATAAAACTGTAGTTTTCTATAAAAAAGTCACAGTTAATCTAAGTGATACTATAACAAATTAACATTCAAAAGTTTTCTTGCCTATTTTAAATTTTATGGTTCCTGTCAATTATATTGGGATCGAACAATAGTTTGGTTAAATAATAATATATATATATTGTAAAAATATGTATAATAAGAGTATGACAAGACCACAGCAAGAAAGAAGTGTAAATAAATCTAAAATTAGCAAACAAATATGATAAATAACTACAGATGTAATTAAGTTTCTAAGATCTAATTTTCTTATTGGCAGATTCCTTTCACTTGTTTATATAAAATAATGTTTTTAGGACTTAATTATCAACAGAAATGACTTGTTGAAATAGATTTTATTTTCAGTGAACACAAATACAACATAACATAACATTTGTCATTTATAAAAATATATATATTTAACATAATATTATGATCAAACAGCTTCTGCTATTAATAAATGAGAACAAAAATCAATATATTTATGTTTTTTAATATAAATTCTCACACCAGTTAAATTTTATAGTGTGTTTTACGTGCTGTATGCTAAATAATTAAGTACTGATTCATGTAAAGTGTCTGTAAGGTCACTGAAAAGCTAAAATGTAATTTAAAAAATACACTTAGGGCAAGTAAATAATTGTAGTTTCTGTTGCTATAACTTATACTAGTAAGTATATTGATTAAAATATAAACTGTATAAATAAAAAAACATAAGATATATGTGAAAAAGTCAAATATGAGGACGCAGATGGAAGCAGTTGACCTTTTCTGGCTGGCGGCCCTCGATTCCTCTCAGCTCAGTGAGCGGAGAACTGGAGCATGAAGACATCGATAACCCAGTGAGTGACTCAGTGGATGTGAGGAGGAGGAGGAGGAAGAAGAAGAATAACAGGCTGGGCTGGGGGGCGGGGGTCCACTCCTGGTCGGACAGCGGTGATACAGAAAGACATTTCTTTTCCCTCATTATATTAACCGTCGTCCAGTTACTTCAAGATTAAATGTTGAAACTGAAATAAAACAACAACTTTTAGGGAACAGTAGAGACACTGATGACAGGAAATGCTGCATATAAAATGAGCTGTTGAAGTCTGCTACGTACAGGGATCACAAGATGACACGCGTCCGGATGTGGCTGAACCGTTTCCTGGGGAAAACCCTGCAGCGGCCATGTTTAGTCACAATAAGAAGCCTGCTGATGTCTTATTGTTTGAGAGATAGAGATTAGTTCATCCAAATGTGAATCAGATCCACCATTTACTGATGTGCTTCCTCCGACTGTGACCGTGCAGCTCTGCCTCCTGGCTGCTCTGCTGTTAGGTCCATTAGTGAAAGTGACTTGCAGGGCAGAGTCAGTCTGAGCTCATCATGGGATCCTTTATTGATACGGTTCAGTCGATAACACGGCTGTCAAGGTCGGGACACGTCAGCAACACTGGAGCTTCTCTGTACACAAGAGCCAGTTAAACCAGTAATTTATTTAATATAAATCAATGTTAACGTAAAAGTGAAGTCTTGGAAACTTTCTCAGGGTCCCTTTTTATCTTCTGATATTGATTGATTGATTGATAGATAGTGTCTCGGCATGATTGCGGTCGCAGCTTTTCATTTCATCCCCACCCAGACCTGCTTCGGCCAGTGAAAATGCTGCACGTCGCGGCGGTAATCACAGTTTAGCCGTTTCTTATCCCTTAAACTAATGGATGGAGTTGACACCTGGATCGTTCCTTCACATGGCGTCTGGCTCGCAGCCAACGACGGGAAGCTTCAGTGTTCCTGCAGAGACAGGAAGTCTCCCACGTTCAGGCACCGCCGACTCTACGAGTGTTCCTCTTCTCTGAAACGCTCACATTCGCCTGACACAGTGAGTCTGCAGCAGCAGTAAAATCAAACTGGACTGTGGCTGACAGGTGAAACATTAAACTGCAGCGTCTGTGGATCGCACAAGGCAGCTGATGTTTATCTCATCAAGGATTGGACTTTATCAACCTTTTATAAGAAAGCTTCAAAGTGTTTGACTCTTTGTTTCCCTGCAGTTGGATGGAAACTTTGAAAGGCTGCGGTGCTTCGTTGTGGCCTGGGTCTGAACGCTCCCTGCTGGTGGTCACATGCTGACACTTTCACCCTGCGACCAGCTCACAGGTTCAGTAGGAGAAGACGCCACGTTTGTCCAACGTGTGCGTGAAAGGGACCTTTGCCCTCCAACACTTTAAACCTCGTGTTATCAGAGTCTTATCCAGCACGCGTCAGTCATTAGTTCAGACTTTGCTTGCTGTTCTGTAGTTTCTGAATGAAATAATTACCCGCTGATGCTTGTTTACCAGTTTAGTTACAGCAACCAAACACACACATCGTCTCAGTTGTAGCTGTATGATTATGGTGCTAAAAGTAAAAACACGTCTAAAAGTAAAGTAAAAGCAGGAGTATACCATGCATGCACACATGATTTATATAAAACAGCAGAAATATTAAACTTTTCAGGGATCACGTTTTTCTGGACGACATGGACTACGTTAACATGCATTTGCAAAATACTCCGGCTATGACCCTTATTCCGGATTCCAGATAATATTACTACATACTAAGCAGTTTACATGGCTAATAAATGAATATTCCTCTAATATTTCCGTTTACATGCAGCTGTTCATACTCTGACTAACTCAGTGAGGTGCCTGGCAGACTGTTTGTGTGTCGCAGACTGCTGTAAAAACCCCGGCTGAGACACATTTTCTGAACGTGCTGCATACGCTTCTGAAACACAGAGAATGGGTCAGGGCTGCAGCTCAGGCTCAACCTGAGTCCAAAGTGAAGAAAGAGGGAAAGTGATAGACGGAGAGAAGCAATAAAACAGAAGAGAGACAAAACGAGAGAGGAAAGGGAAGAGAGACGAGAGAGAATCTCATTATCAGGCAGTCGTGACCTCCATCATCAGTCTTCATTCCTCCTGCGTGTCCTTGGTATCACAGCAGTGTTTCTACTGCAGTGCACACACACACACACACACACACACACACACACACACACACATACACACACACACACACACATACACATACACACACACACACATACACATACACATACACACACACACACACACACACATACACATACACATACACACACACACACACACACACACACATACACACACATACACACTACTAGAGGAAAACATGGCTGCATGGTCTATGTCATCGTGACTGTCGGTTTCTGACGGCACATTTTAAAGCTGGAGTTTGGTTTTACTGAATTCAGGTTTGTTACCTGTCAGTTAACCACTGATAACATGACTGACTGCTAGTTAACTGCTAGTTAACTGTAGGTAACTGACGACATGCAGGACAACACACTGACAGTTGTCTCTTAACGGTTGGTTAATGTTCAGTTCAGTCGTGTTGGAGCCAAATACTCACTTTAACTTATTGAATATTTTGGTTTTGTTTATTAATGTTAATATGAATTGTTGCTAGGGAACATGTGTTCAATTATCAGTTGTGTTTAAACAACTGTAATCAACGGATACGTTTGCTGAAAGGCAGGAATGTGTCTGGGTGGAGTTGAGGTGGAACGAGTGAGCTGAGAAAACACTTAAAGAGCATTTTGTGTGTGTCGATCACCAGGCTAATGCAAATGTAACTTTGCAGAACACAAACATGGGTTTAAACAGCTTAAACTCTCTTTGCTTTGTTGATCTGCAGACTCTGACTGGAGGTTTATGGGTTGTGATGAGTCGGCCTGTGACACAGCAGTGGGGAAGTTGTGAGTCAGCTTAATGCAGCATCTTCTATGGGAAACACTTTATTAGTTTATCTTCCTCTAAGGTCACTATGTGATGGGGAAATATTAAACACATTTGACCTTTAAGTCTTTGTTCAGAGAAGAGGAATCATGCTGCTGGGTCTCTGCAGGTTTTGTGAACAATATTCTTCACATCTGTAAACTCAATCGGTCTCGTTACACTTGCGTCTGAGCTTTAGATCAACATCTTTGTCTCTGTTCAGGAGGTTTTATGTAATAGCTGAAGCCCTTCAGGATGTGCGATGATCCTTCGGCCTCTCTCACATTGAAATCACAAGTTTTTCAGCGGTCACGTCTCTCTTCTTCTGTTTGAAATAAACACATCAGCTGTTTTAATTTAGGAGCCAAGAAAAGCTTGTGATGTTCACATCAGTTAACGATACGGTGGCCTTGGGCGGACAAGTGACTGAGGATGATTATGTGCTCCTTTTAAGCATCAGCACCATGTGCTCAGACTGCAGGGCTGCAGAAGGTCAGACAGCATCGAGAAGTCTCATAGTTTTGTTTTTTTTACAACATTTGATAATAAATATTATTTAATTTAGTCTCAAAGACTTTTTAACCATCTTTTCTTTATTATTATTAATATTATTTTAATATCAGCCTCAGTTGTACTCAGCATGCCGTTATCTAGTTCTGTCTATGTAAATGTGACGTTTTCCTGCTTCTTTTGTCTTTTATCTATGTAATGTTAATATGAATTGTTTTTACTATTTACTCACATTTTTAAGACAAAGCAATTAAAATAACTGACACATTAATCCATAATGAAAATAATCATTAGTTGCAGCCCTGCTCTGTTATATACAGTTTAATATATATACAGTCTGTGATGTTTAACACATTCTAGTGGTTACTTGTTGTGCAGTTTTATCACTTTTCTGCTAAAAGAGAAAGTTATGCTCCACCCAAAATCTGTCTTTTGAGTATCAAACACTCTCACACCCCTGTAGACCTGAAACAGGCCTGCCTTGTTTTTTCCTGCCAGGGTTTGTATCGTGTGTGTGTGTGTGTGTGTGTGTGTGTGTGTGTGTGTGTGTGGGGGGGGGGGGGGGGGGGTGTGTGTGTGAGATGTTACAGTAGGTTTTAGTGGAGTTACACTCTGACAGGATGTGATGGGTGTGTCTTGCTTGTCTGATTGATATGTGTCGTTTTCTTATGCAGGAGCAGCTGTTTTTATTAGGGGCGTGGCGTGGCGTGTGTGTGTGTGTGTGTGTGTGTGTGTGTGTGTGTGTGTGTGTGAGAGACGGAGGTGGTTAATGTGTTACCTCTGCACTAACCACATTGTCAGCACACACACACACATGCATGCATGCCTGGCCTCCCCCTGCAGCGTCGAAGCTGCAGATAGTCCCGCTGCCACGTGTCTCTGCTGTTAATAACAGTTTGTTTCAGAGCTGCTGCTTCTCAGTGGATTTTTCCACTGACTCAGCACAGTAAATTATTTTCTATAGAGGCTTTGTGGGTGTGATACAAATCTCTCAACATGTCTAAAATATCCAACATCCAGACTAAACATGAAGCTGCAAATGGTTATGCAAATGTTTGTAAATGTAAATGTAAATTTTTTTCCATTGTTGACAATAAACAGTGTTGTAGTCTTATCTCACAACTAAACTCAATTGTTAATTTACGTTAAGTTAATAGTCTGGTTGTACCTACAGTAGCTCTCCAGAAGGTCTCTTCTGTGTTTGTACATATTGGAGATTATAACTACGATACAGGTTTTTATACTGTCTGCATTGTACAGAAATGATGTTTGGATTGACTCTACAAATTATAACCTTAAATAAAAATCCTCTTACGTCCCTACTCGTGTCACATTAAGCCATCATGTAAGATTTCTCTGTATATCTCTGATACCTCCCTTCTACTCCCTCATCTAATAATAACCTAAAAAGCAAACTTCATCAGTCTCTGTCGTCTTCTTCCTCTCCAGCTCCTCTTCCTCAGTGTCTCCATGGTGAAGTGGGCGGGGTCTGATGTCAACCCTTGCTCTTGACGCCCCTCTCGCCATGCCCACCATGGTATCTAGGCTGCCCAAGTTCGGCTCACGGCCCAAATCTTCCACACCTTCCCCCGCGAGCACCGGCACCTTCACCAGCACCGCCGCCACCACCAGCACCCGCCTCACCAACGGGTTCTACCACCACCCCGGCCCAGCAGGGGTCAACGGCAGTTCAACTGCACCGCCCGCTTCTGTTAAGCAGAATGGATTTATCAGAGTGCCGACTTCATTTTCCATGAAATGGAGGAAAGAGAATGAGACACTGGAGGATGTAGAGGTTGATGGAGAGGGGGAGTGGCGAGGAGGAAAGGGCGGGACTGTCGGGCAGAATCGCTCCGGTAATAACGGCCATCAGTATTATTCCCCGCGGCCACAGGGATCACCGGTGGTGTCGCAGCGTGACGCCAAGAAGCCAACCATAACTTCTGCAGGAAAGGGCCGGGGTTTGGTTCATCCTGTGACATCCTCATCCTCATCCTCCTCATTGCCACAGTCCAGCCCCAGAACTCTTCCTGCCTCTAAGAGTGGATCTCACGGTTCCAAACCGAGCCCGACTGCGTTCGGGCTAATCGATGGCACGAAACAGAGTCTGAACGGTCTCTCTGGATCCAGACCACGGAGCGGAACCAGTGGTTCTCTGAGACAGCCTCAGAGCTTTGCTCGTTCTGGCAGTTCTAAGCCAAGTTCTGGTCCCGGTTCTCGATCTGGTTCCCCCCTCCAAAAGAAACCGCCGGCCAGCCGCTCCCACTCCAGTGACAGCCTCGGGTCTGCTCCGTCCGTCCAGCTGACTGAAAGCGATCATTTTCGGTCACGTAGCCTCACTCAGGTACGACGACAGCCCTCCCCCAGCCTCACCCCTTCCTCCATCTCCTCCTACTCCCTCAATCGCTCCCCCACTGCCACCCGCTCCTACTCCATCAACAGGGCTGCCGGGCGAGGCCTCAAGGAGCTCACAGCTTCCTCTGCTCAGGCTCCACCCAGAGGCAGCTCTGCAAAATCCCCCGTTACCAGCCAGACGCCTGAGGGAGGAGGCGCAGGGTTCAAAGTTCAAAGTTCTTCCCTTCCGGGGAAGTCAGGGGTCAGCTGCCCCTCCCTGTTGCCTCCCTCTGCCTTAAAGAAGCCCCTCTTACCCAGCCATGGCCCTGCCTCTAAGCCCAGTGGCATCAGCTATAAGCTGTCGCGCCCGTCACTCATCAAGCAGTCCCGCCCCCTACGAGTGACCTCAGCCAATGAGCCTGAACGTGACCTGAAAGTGAACCAAGGACCGACAGCATGGAGAAACTCGGTAGAGACGCCTTCGACTACAGAAAACAGCCCAGGTAAGAGTTTCTTATCAGAGTCCTGAACAGTACGACCCTCTACACTCACACTGTCACATCCCTCATCTTCAACCATCCACGTCCTTCATTTCACATCGTGACTTATCTCTTCCCTTCACTTCCTCTATCTCTTCTCACTTTAAACCTCATAAAATCTCAACTCGTCTCATATATTTCATCTCATTTCTGATGTTTCACCTAAAAAATCTCTAATCACATTAAATCTCATCTCATCTCTTCGCATCTTTTCATCTCATATCTCATCAAATCTCATCGTCAGTCGTTTTTCACATTTCATCTTCAATGATATGTGAAGGGAAAACTTCACATATCATTAAATCTCATAATTCATGTCTTTTAATTATCGATTTTCCTCTGTTACGTCATCTCTCATCTGTAATGTTTCATTCAACTCAAATCTAATTTCTCTTCTCATCTCATATCTCATCATTCATCTCATGTCTACCCTCATTAGCTCCTCTTTCATCATCTCTAATCCTCTTCCTCTTCTCATCACATCCCTCATGTCTGTTACAGAATTATACATTTTATCCCATTTTCCATCTCTGAAATTTACTCTTGGATCTTTCTCCTATTTATTTAACTTTATCATCATATCTCATGTATAATCCTTCTTCTAAACTAATCTCATATTAAATACTTTATCCAATGTTTTCATCTCTGATATCTCATCTTTTCATATAATATCTGTAATCTCTAATTTTGTTTCATCTCTTCTTCTCCCCTCCACTGACTATCAGAAAGTACTCCAGAGGCTCCAGAGACAGAGGTGCTGTCGATAGAGCCAGAAACCCAGGCGGAGGTGTCGATTGTGGGGGAGACGCTGGAAGACATGTCCCTGTCCTCCAACTCGTCTCTGGATAGAAATGACACCAGTCAGGAGTATATGGACGACTTTGACAACCTCGGTAAGAGAAGACAGTTTTTTTCTCCTATTTAAGATGTGTACGGAGGGTTCAACAGCTTCTGGCCTTGTGTCTGTAGGAATCGGAGGGGTGGGCATACTGCTTCTCTCCTCTAAAAATGATGAAGACGACTCGGGGCTCGACCAATCGTGTGCCAGGTTTGACGATGACAAGGTGGCTGTAAATGGTGGCACCAAGGCAGCCGGACTCTGTTTTCTGGACGACGGACTGGACTGGACCGGCATTAGAGTCAGTGGTGAGTTTATAGGAGAAACTTACACGTCAGGGAAAGTCTTGAAACATTCGGTAAACAAATAAAATAAAAAATCTGTTTGTCTCCAGGTGAGCCACAGGACCATCAGCTGACCCGACTCCCCCATCAGAGGTCCAGTCAGCTGGACTACCACGACCAGGTACCATCACAAGGCAGATCAATACACAGTATTTTAATAACCAGCTGGATTTGGTGCAGAAACTTGGTGCCACTGAAATAGTGCTGCTGAGATGTAATATTACCTCATCAAAATGATGTATTATTACAGATGCAAATACCTGGAGTGTCGTGATACTTGACTCACAGTTTATAGGTGCAGTAGTTGCAGTTGGCCTTTGGACCCCACCCTAAGAACAGATTGATCACAGGGTGTAAAAACAGACGCTGGGTCACCCAAACAGCTTTTGAAGTATCCAGCAGCACTAAACAGTGCCGTGGTTTCTGCAGGAAGCTGTTTGAAATATTTGACCAGCTGCTACTGAAACGCTGAAGTCATGGCAACCTTCGAGCTCTGTTAGGAGCCTCCCTTTATTTGAAAAGAAGTAGAAAAGGACACCAGCCAGGCACAAGAAGAGAGTGGATATTAGCAGAGTTCAAATTTACTGCTCATCCCCGACAGCAGCCGCAACACTGCTGGAAGAGAAAAAGTTCCCACAAAAACTGTTCAAAGCTCTGAACTTTTAATGCTATTAGCACCACAAACTCAATTTCACCTCCATTGTATTGAGGTGGAGGTAGAAATGTCCTTTTTAAGTACATGAAGAATCTGAAATTACCTAAAATATGCACAAATAAAAAGCCTTGTAATGTCAACATCTCCACTTCATTGCATGTCATCTCCTGCAGGAATACAGGCAGGATGCTGCCACATAAAAACATCCATGTCGTCTCTGTCCTCTGTAGGGCGGTTCGTCCCTGGACCTGTCCCCGTCAGACAGCTGTGGGTCTGGGGGAACCTACATGTGGGACGAGGAGGGCCTGGAGCCACTGGGGGGCGTCGCCACAACCGCCTCCATCAACACCAACAGCAACACCACCCATCACATCGGGAGCTTCGACTCGGACCTCAACAGCATCGTAAGGCCTGAACCCGACACTGACGGAGGTTAAAGTAGATAAACATGAGCACGAGTTTACTGCCAAATGTTGAGCAGCTCTAAAAGAAAATCATCACATCAGTCAAATGAGGAATAACTGAACTACTTTAAAAGGAATTATAAAATCTTTAGGTACCAATAAGTCCCGGAATAGAATTTCATGGATAAATGTGCAAGTGTGTAGTTTGCAGTAGCACTACAGAGCTGTTTATCGTCACACCAAGAAACGCAGGAATGTGCCTGCATAAACAGAGAAGAAGAAGTAAACATGGATGTAAACAATACAGGATTTAAAATACTACTAATCGGCTTTGCAAATGTTTTAAGAGAAATGAAATGCACTCGACACGTCTGTTAGATGTCGAGGACATACCATGCATTCTTTAAAAGAGTAAGATTACTGAGAAGAGGTGCTGATGGTTCATGACATGACGTGAGGAAGCTAATTAAACAAAAGTCTGTTGTGATATAAACAGTTTAAGATGTGAGGAAAGTCTGCATACAACACTGCAGCAAGTCAAGCATCGATTCAGTTCTAATTATAAATCAAACTCACACTCAGTGTGATAGAAGTTAAATATGTGAACTGTAATATCTGCACTTTGATCCACTTTGTAGAAAGAATTAAGATCAACTCTTCCTCCTAAATTAATAATAAAATATAGCTTTTTTTTAAACCTTATATGAGGAGTTTGTACTGTGACCCGTAACATGTGATTCAACCTGTATTAACCAAAACAATGAGATAGATCATTTGACTTTACTAAATTCATCCATTAACTGTTTGAAACCAACAAATTAACTGTTGAGTTAAGTGAATGAGCATTTGTTGGTTTTTGACCAGAAAAGAGACAAAGTGACGGAGACACAAAGTGAGAGTTTAATATTCCAGCAGCATCCTCCCTCTCCGTCCTACTTGGGGCCAGTTCTGGGCTTCAGAAACCAGCAGCTGAAAACCGGTCATCTTGTGTCGCGCGTCAAACTGAACATCAAACAGGCAGAAACAGGCCGACACCGATTAAGTTAAATGTCAGCAGGTTGCAGCGGTTTGCAGTTGGCAACTCTTCCACATTTTTGAAACCAGTCTGGACTTGAGGACTTTCAGTGGAGCTCAAAACTCCTCTAACCTTAACTGTCAGAGCTTCCATAACCACCTAATTATCCAACATGAAAGCCCCTGAAGGCAGCACTGGAAGTCCCAGATGTCTGTCTACTTTTTTCTTAGTTTTTGTCGATTCTGATTACAGTTCTGTAAGTTCAGCTATTGAATCCCGGTTCTGTTCCTTGTCATACAAAAAGCAACCAAAATATATTAAAACCACCTTAATTTGCAGCAGATTCCGGCTGCCGTTAGCAGTCATTTATCATAGATGATGAGGCAGATTGTAGTTATGTTTGTTTGAAAGGTAAAATAAAGAAAACATTACTACAGATATTAATAAAGATATAGACTCAGTAGTTGGTCCAATTTTGCCTTCTGAAATCCATAAACAGTCAAAACTGATGAATCCTCACTTCTTTTTCCTCCAATAAAATCTGTCTTTTTCTTAGAGAAATTACATTCCCTCAACAGCTGAAACGTGACTGTTTCCATCCAAACACAGTACGTTAACAAACCATGTCAGCTTAGAATGGACTGACAATAGCTGCAACTTCTCAGTATTCATCAGCCTCCTGATAAAACTGAAAACAGCTTACAGAGCCGATTCACGGCTTTAAAACATTTCCATATTAAAATGTAAAAAAAGTTGCTTAATAGTTCAGTCAGACAGAATCTGAAACCTGCATCTCTGGTCGGAGAGCTTGACCATGTATGAATCATGAGCTTCCTGTGATCAGGTTTCGTTTTCAGGACAGTTGAAGTGTGATTGAAATCCTGTGGCTCCCTCGTGTGTCTGCTGTGTGAATTACAGCTGCCTCTGCAACCAACAGGCCTCCACAGTATGTTGTTTTTGTTCTGACCATCTTGTTCCATTTACCATCCACTAAATACTACGATACCCATGAGCCTCGGCTGCCGTTGCCATGGAGAAGAAGCCAGTCGGAGGTGTGAGTCAGAATTTGAGTGAACTGATTTTAATTTGCAGGTTGTAACATGAGTTTTTTTTTCTCTTTATCTTCCACCTGCCACTAACGGAGCGTTTAACAGATTCGTTTTGGGTCTTTCTTGCTGAAGAGCACCTTGGGGGTTGTACATGACTTCTTGTGTGTTTTATCGCATTAGTTTTGATTGGAACTACACACAATAACTCAGACAAACTAACCGAACAAGGCTGCAGCAGACCAGCAGCTCCCGTGTTCTGCAAGGTGAAATTCATCTACTGTAGGTGATACACTGAATATAGACAAGTACCTCATACAACCACACTTCAGAAAATCACATCTATCACATTAAGCTAAATCAGGAACAGTGTTTTTTCCTGCCTTGTTGCTGTTGAGTTGTCTGCAGTCGACTGAAGACAGGATAGTGAGGAGGGTATCAGTCTGCTGTTCAGTACAGTTCATATACTTCCTGAATAATGTTGAGAGGCAGTTAATGAGCTCTCAGTCTTAATGTGCCCTGTGTGTTAACGAGCTGTGGGTCTCAAAGTGTGATTTACGCTAATGAGCTCTGGGCCTTAATGATCTGAGGACATTAACGGGTTCTGGACTGATTTCTGAAGCATCCTTTTCTTTTTAAATACACACACACCTGACTGTGTTTTCTATTTAAATGTGCTGTTGCTAAAAAGTCCAGCACAGCTATTATTAATAATCTTTGAAATGAGCAGCAGGGGTCAGTGTTGGTCTGAGGACCGGCTGTGCTCCGTGTGTGTGTGAGGCTGTCAACACACCGTTACACACCAAACTGTCGGTCCAACGATGAAATCAGTAGAAAGCTCATGGTTGTGTGTGTGTGTGTGTGTGTGTGTGTGTGTGTGTGTCCTCCATACAAGACTGAAACATTGATTAGTTCAGAGAGCAGAGTGAAGAAGAGGAGGAAGAGAAGTAAGACGAGGACAGGTGAGAGGGAGGAGAGGAAAGTTGGGAGAAAGAGAAGATCAGAGCAGGAGGTGAGACGAGCAAAGAAATGGTTGAAGTGGAGGAGAAGTTGGCAGAAAAATATATATTTACAACCTTTCTTCAATGACAAAAACAAGAACCAAATAAAAAGTGACGTTAATAGTATGACAAAAGATTATGATGTTCAATGATGTAAAAGACAAACAAAAAGAGGATTGAAGAATCTCAGTTTTAATTTGAAATCTGATTCAGGGACATGTATCTGTGCTCCTGATTACATCCTGTCCACAGGTCGGTCCAGCTGCCGGACCTGTCGCAGTAATAATCATCTTGCAGGTGACGTCAGCGATCAGATTTATAGATTAAATTCAGCTGCAATCTCACTTAAGCAGCAACAAAACAGCTCTGAGAGAACATGCAGGCATCAAGGCAACCTGGATGTTACGTTCATGTTACTCTGTCGGCCATCTTTGGTGTTTACTTGATATGTTGAGATGTAATTGGGTAAATGTTGTCCAGTGTTTTAGCTGCGGAAGAAGAGGAGGAGGAGGAGGAGGAGGAGGAGGAAGATGAGTAGGTAAAGAATGAAAGAACAAAGGAGGAGACGAGTAAAAAGAGAAAAGAAAAGGTGGGAAGAGAGAAGGAAACAGAAAGAGAAAAGATAATTAGCAGAAGAAAGGAGGAGTAAGGTGGTAGGTAGAAGAAAAGAAAGGAGGGGAGGGAAAAAGGAGAGGAAAGGAGGAAGAGATAAGAGAGGAGGAGCACCACAGAAAGAGGAGATTAGGAGGTTAATGTGTTGATGTGGATGGCAGCTCTCAGTGTGTGTGTGTGTGTGTGTGTGTGTGTGTGTGTGTGTTCAGGGTGAACGTCTGGTTTCCTCTCAGGTTACTGTGCTGTGACTAAGCTTCTCCAGGCAGGAAACACAGAAACAAACTGTGTGTGTGTGAGAGAAGTCCAACTCTTCCTCATCCTCTTCTTTGTCTCCGTTTTCTCCAGATTTATGTGAACTGTTTTTCTAAGAGCATCTCTATGAACTCTGGCTGCCGTCAGCAGTCTGCTGTCATCCTGTTGTTTTTGTGGAAAACTCAAACCAACGACACGTTGGTCCATCTCTTAATACGGTCTGACTTCCTGTCTGTGGCTCTGCGCTCCGAGCCTGTTGGTTCCTACTGAAGATGTAAATCTTTAAAAACACCGTACAGATATAGTTTAACGTTGTGTCCCGCCCACTGTTTAAGCAAGGCCTGTACACGAACTGATTGGTCTATCTTGCTGTCAATCAACATAAGGACGTCCTTATAGACGTGTGTGTGTGTGTGTGTGTGTGTGTGCGTGTGTGTTGTTATAGCGATCCAAGCATCATTCGAGCATCACATTTGGTTGAACATTAGGGAAAATGGGACTCAGAGTTCACTAAACAGCTGCCCGTGTCATTCATTTTATTAGAGTGAAATCTGAGTAAAAGTTCAATCTTTTGCCATCCATTGATTAAAAATACAAAAATTACAAAGCAAAAATGTTGTAAATAAGGTAAAAGTAATGTTTTATGCACTTAGAGTTCAGCATGAAAAGATTGCTGCCTACGTAAACACAAAGTAAACCTCAACATTCGGTCATTAATGCAGAATGTGATCTGTCATAATTTCTGCAGCGATACTTTGCTGCAGCAGCGTACTGTATACAGAACATCAGTGAAAGCACGTGAGGAACAGGGACATTGGTTATAATAAGAAAGACACAGACGTACAAAAACCTTTTCAGCTGCCGTTGATCAAGCGGCTCAAAAGACCTTCTCCTCACAATGATGGAAGCTCTTTGAGTCTTTTATCAGCATCTGGTTGAAGCTCCTGCCGTCCTTCATACTGTAGCTGCTATTTTACAGAAATAAATTGGTTTAGATTTTTCTCCTTTTGTGTGTGTGTTGTTCAGGGATTTTATTTTGAAGAGCTGTACTGTGTCTCTTTGATGGTCTCACCTTGTGGAAAATTGGAAATCAGACAGAATGATTTAAATACACTATATTGTGTACTCTTGTCCTCTAACATGCGTTAAGATGTAGCAGCAGCTCACAAGCACACTGTAAAAAACTGGTACCTATCAATGGTAACTAGCTCAGGAGCAAACCGGAAACTAGTCAGCTGCCATCCAAGGCAGACATACAAGTCTCAAGTCCAGTAAGTTTTATATAAGAGCTGGAGATTAAAGTGTTAAACACATTTACAGCAGATAAAAGACCCCGAATCTCCTCTCCCTGTGTCTTTCAGGACATCTTGAACGACCTGGACTCTTGTGATCTGGATGATGACGACCTCATGCTGGATGCAGACGTCCCAGAGGATGCCTCGCTGCACAGCGGTGTGTGTGTGTGTGTGTGTGTGTGTGTGTGTGTGTGTGTGTGTGTGTGTGTGAGTGTGAGTGAGTGAGTGAGTGAGTGAGTGAGTGAGTGAGTGATGAACTCACATAAAGTAACATTATGGACCCACTGAGGTTAAAGAAGATCTGTGATGTGTGACCAACAACATAGTTATTGAATTCATCCAAAATTGATCGAGAACCCAAAGAAGAACTGATTTAAACTGCTGAATGTTTGATATCAGGTTTCTACAAGGGGACTCTTTAGTTTAGCTTGTTGTTAAAGACTTCTTAAAGACAGTTTAGGAGCTAAGGCAGTTTGGTTCAGGTCATCTAAAAGTTCTGAAACCGAAACATATATTAACATATGAAAAGTTCTCTCCTGGTAAAAACAGGAGTTCTCCCATTGATATGACCCTTCATTTCCATTTTCTCCTTGTTGTTTTAAAGTAAACCTGCTAATTCTTCTCCTGCTGGAAAACAAAGCACACAGAGGAAGTTACCAGGTCTTTACTGTACTAATGACTGCTGTTTGATCGTGCTGCAGATGGAGACGGGATTTCCCACATGGCTCAGTGGAGGATGAGGCAGCTCTGCTGGGGAACGCAGGACGTCCACAATGACAACGAAAGGTGAGGGAAGGTTGTTCCTCTGCACGGATTAACCTGCGCAGGAGTCGTCTCCTGCATGATCTGCACTGGGGTCAGATTTAATGAAGATGCATTGCTCAGAAATATTATTTTTGCAGATTGCAAACAAGTGAAACGCATGGAGAAATGTTCTGATTTTATTCTGTTTATTTCTGACCTTCATGACTTCCAAATTATGCTGTTGTAAAACTGCCAAAGTTTCATTTTATGGTGACGAGAGGAAAGGTCAGAAAGGGTCATTTCAAAGTGTAAAAGCACCATCAGAAGGTTTATTTCTCTTTACTGGGAGCATGAATGTGTACAGACGTATTTGTGTCGGGTTAAATAGTCTTAAATAGCTCGGTGCGGATAGAGGGAAAGTCATAAGGTTACTGAAATCAATAGGTTTTTTCCTGATGCCATCATGAATGTGTGCAATACATGTTTGGGATATTCTGGTCACAGACCAACTAATGAATGAACAGGAAGAGGCCATGACATAACCTCTGCTCCTTATAATAGGGAATAATAAATTGTAGCTTCGAGCTAAATATTAATATGAAGAAGCTTTTTATTAATACAGACCACCACAGAACTTTAATTATGGTGCATGGCCTCGTGAATGTTCACTTGAGTTCGCTGTACTGTACGTGAAATAGAATTAAAATTAAAAATCTCTGCTGATTTCCAGGCTGCACCTTTAGCATCCAAATTTCATGTCGAATTTGTCAAATGTGTTCTTTCACGGCAATTACTGAACTGCTCATGTAATGTTATTGAAAATATCAAATGTAACCTTCACCTTTCAACAAGGCAATTCAAAGTGCTTTACAATAGACATAAACAGAATTAAGAAAAGAAACACAAGGAAATATAAAAAATATTTAAAGTAAAATAAAATAAATAATATAAGCTAAAATAGAATAAAATGGATAATACAGGAGAATTAATAACTGTCAGTTTTCAAGTGTTCTGTACTAAAAGATAAACATAGAAAATATATTTCTCAGAGGTTTACCGTTACAGTCGAAGCTGATCATCGTGTGTTGTGTTCACAAACGTTTCCGTCCTCAGTGATTTCCAGTGCTACAAACTTACTGAGGATCCTGGGAATAAGAGGACAGACACGACCGGAGACGGTGACCTCATTCTGGACCTCCGTCCTCCAAGGTGATTCAAAACATCTTCAGTATCGCTCTGCACTGAAACCAGATCAGTTCTCATGTGTAAACACTGGTGTGAACCTGCACCACCGTTCAGAAGCCATTTAGATGTACAGCATTTCCTTTTTTCCCTGAACGCAGCAGACAAACGTGCATTTACCATTCACACTTGTTGCGTCTCTGTCCGTCGCCCCCTCAGCTCTCCCTGCCGGTCTCCTGGGACTCCTGGTTTGGGTCTTGACGTGGAGGAACTGGCTGAGGACTGTTCTGCAGTCAGGTCACAGCTGGAGTACCTGCAGAGGTTACTGCTTCAGGTGAGACGTGAGGAAGACACAGTCACACTGTGTTCCTGGTTCACTATAGGATCACTATCAACGCGTCGCAGTCACTGTGCTGTCAAACGTTCAAAGTTCTGTTGTGAGATTTAGTCCAAGTTGTAATTTAATATATAATGGCTGTTCTGGCATTAAAGGATGACACTAAATGTGAATAAATCTGATAAAAACATCCAAACAAACAATAAGTCACTTTCTGCTCCGAGCCCATTGGCTCCTACTGGAGACGTAAATCTCTAAAAAACTCAAAAATATAAATATCACTTTAAAAACAGATAAATCCACATGATGAGTGTTTTTTTGGGACAACAATGGAGCTCTTTGGATCTATCACGTCTGTATATCTTACATCTGTGATACAGACACAACACTTAGAAGACACATTCACTGTTGGTTATTGACAATGAGACTCATCAGATGAGGTAAGAAGCACCGCCTCACGACTTTGAAACTAAACAAAAAAGCAAACAAAAAAATATGTTTTTTTATGCTATTTTTGTTGAAACCTTTATTTAAACACAGTTTTAACCACTAAACATGAGGGTCAGAGATTAACGGCCCCTTCAGCTTCTTTCCTTCAATGAGTCCATTGTGTTTGAAACGTTGTGTTGACATCAGCTCAAGCCAGCTGCCAAAGAACAAAGACGACAGTTTTGCTATTTTCTTCCAGTTTCCCTCCTGTTCTCTCGTCTCTGCCGTTTCTGAATCAGAATCATAAATCTTAAGGATAAGTGAAACATTTCCATCTCACACAGTCGTGTCGTTTCCCTCATTTGCGCCACCCAGGGAAAACTCGTATTTGCATCCTTAAGTGTCTTTTCATTGACTTGAAATGAGATTTACTTTCAGTCTGAATAAACCTTAAAGATGCTCCAGAAGTTCTGTCAGCTCAGCGATTCCCACAAATCTTCCTCCACACGTGGATAAAATGTGAACGGTTATAATGTGAGAGTGTGTGGATGGTGATGATACGTGTGGACGCTGTGTGTTGTTCAGGAGAAGGACGCGGACGACGACACTCTGACCACAGACACTCTGAGTCCTGAGGCCAACAGCTCCGACTCACAGGTGAGCAGCCTCCAGCTTTATTTAAACAGCTGCGGTCGACGTGGCAGCCTTTCCACAGCCCTCACGAGTGTGTGTGTGTCTGTGTGTCTGTGTGTCTGTGTGTGTGTGTGTGTCTGTGTGTCTGTGTGTGTCTGTGTGTGTGTGTGTGTGTGTGTCTGTGTGTGTCTGTGTGTGTGTGTGTGTGTCTGTGTGTGTGTGTGTCTGTGTGTCTGTGTCTGTGTGTGTGTGTCTGTGTGTCTGTGTGTCTGTGTGTCTGTGTGTGTGTGTGTCTGTGTGTGTCTGTGTGTGTGTGTGTCTGTGTGTCTGTGTGTCTGTGTGTGTGTGTGTGTGTGTGTGTGTGTGTGTGTCTGTGTGTCTGTGTGTCTGTGTGTGTGTGTGTCTGTGTGTGTCTGTGTGTGTGTGTGTCTGTGTGTCTGTGTGTCTGTGTCTGTGTGTGTGTGTCTGTGTGTGTGTGTGTCTGTGTGTGTGTGTGTGTGTGTGTGTGTGTGTAGGTGCAGGCTCTCCTGCAGGAGGTGCAGCAGCTCAGAGAGGAGCTGAGAAGCCGAGACCGAACCATCGCACAGCTCACCCTGCAGCTGGTCTGTGTCTCTCTACCGTCTCTCTCTCTTTAGCATGTTATCATAACCTTTCACGTCATAACGCTCTAAACGTGACATCAGCACCCGGTCGTTAACAAAGCATCCATGTTTTTACCTGTGAACAGACCGTTCCCACGGCGACCGCCAGGTGTCGCTGCCAGGAGACGACAGAGAGGATGGATCGACACACGCAGACGAGTGTGGCGGAGAGAGAGAGCGTGGCCTCGCAGACGCCCTGGAGAGAGCACGCTGTGAGGACGCACACACACTCACTCACACACACACTCACACTCACACACACACACTCACACTCACACACACACACACACTCACTCACTCACACACACACACACTCACTCACACACACACTCACACTCACACTCACACACACACACTCACACTCACACACACACACACACACACACACACACACACTCACTCACACACACTCACACACACACTAAACAGGATTAAAAACAATATTTAGCACAAAATTGCCAAGAGGAACAATATAACATAACCCTGAAACATGAAAAACATGAAAAACGTCAGAAATAAAAGGAAAAGAAATAAATAGCAAAGAATGAAAATTTAAGCGCTTCAGTAATTCTCTGTTGTTGCTTCTCGACTCAGAACATCTTTAAATCTTATTTTCTTTGACTTTCTCTTGATTTTATAACTTTTTCTGTTCTGAGTCATTTCATTTAATTCTCCTTTATATTTGTCTTTTCTGTCTTCCCCTTTTACGTCTGAAGCGACTTCAGTTGTTAAAGTGCTATATCGATAAAGTGACTGACGTCACCTGAAAGGGTTTCTGGGTAATGTAGTTGCCTCCTGCCACCTTTTGAGGCCGTCAGCGTGCGTCACTATTGTGTGTTTGTTGTGCGTGTTTGTGTTTACAGCTTCAAGAAGCCTAAAGTCTGAATCCAAAGTCCGTCTCCCGTCCCTCCGTCCGTCTCCCTGTCTCCCCCGTGTCCCTTTCTCTTTGTTTCCTCTTGACGTTATGAATCGGCATCCTCTCCTTCCCTCTGTCTCCCCCTTCTGTCTCTCCTCAGGCTTTTCCTCCTGTCCTTTTCCTCTCTCCGCCCTGGCAGTATCAGCGCTCCAGGCCCTACAGGGGGAGGCCGAAGCCCAGCATCCCCTCCCACCTCGCTAGGAAAAGTGAGTCTCATAACTCCCCCCACCACCCAGCGCCATTATCCCAGCACACTGCGGATCCTTTCCTTCATCACATCCTCATCCTCCATCCAGACCCCCAAATCATCCTGGTGCCCAGGCAGCTCCCTATTTTCATAATTATAAACATTATTTAAAATATTTTAGTAATTTCTCTGTAGGTATTTCAAATATGAGTCAGAACCAGAGGAAAATAAAATAATAAGAGTGAAACAAATCAATAATGCAAAAAATCTGATGATATGAATTCCTGCTGCAGTTTCACCAGATAATATCTAGTTAAAGTGATCGTCTGGCAGCTTTTAGATCTTAAAATGCTTGTGAAAATCTGACAGAAGGACAAAACTGAGCATTAATTGATGTAAAATTTTAAATTTAAATTAATTTGGGGATTTTCAAGTGATTTAGGTTTATTAGTTGTTGGTCCACTAACTGTTTCTGCAGATGTTTTTTTGCATGTTTTATTTAAAAAAAATAGTTTAGACTGCACAATGTTTTTGAGTCATTCTAGTTATAAAGTTTTAAGGAGCACCAGCCTTGAGGCAAATTTGTGATTTGGGATATTGGGCTGTATAAATAAAACAGACTATTTTGTAGTCTGGATTTGGCGTCAGATAAAAACTATTTTATTCATTCTAACAAGAAAGTGATGGACAGAAAGAAGACTTTACTCTGGCACAGAAAAGTATTTTAATGAAAATAATTTAAAAGATTTCCATTCATATCAAATCCTAAAAACACAAAATGGTTTGTGTCGCCTGTTTAAAAGCTTCAGTCCAACATTCAGAGGGTCAAAGGTCAGCAGAGATGTTTTTAATGGAGATGTGGAGGCACGAAATGAATATTATACTCAACATTATAAATATTATACTCAACATTATAAATATTATACTCAACATTATAAATATTATACTCAACAGAGAATCAGGAGCTCCAAATGAAAAGTTTCTGTGTGACATTGAAGGTTATTTTCACTTATTCATGGGGGGAAACTAAGTTCAGACATGATTTGAATCCGCTTCGCTTCCCTCCGAGTTGCTTCTGTTTCTAGTTTTCAGTCTTTTCACCTCATCGTTGCTTCTTCTGTGTTGATTAATCTGGTCTGAAATCAGCCTCTCTTCTTTTCAACCTAAATCCTGTTTCACTGTTTTCCACTGAGTTCCAGTTTTCAGCTCAGCTTTTGTCCTCTTCCCGTCTCCCCGTCATGTCCTTACCGTGTCCGCTCTGTGTCTCGCGATGAGGACGGCCAGATCGAGGCCTTCATCAGTGCGTGGTTTTCTTCTTCTGCTGTATTTCCTCCTCTAACTGTCCTCCCTCTGTCCTCTGTGTGTTTCTGCCCTCTCCTCTCTGCCCTCGTCCAGGAGTGGAAAACTTAGTGCTTTACTTCAGTGACACGGCGTGGTACAGTAGCAACTTCTTTTTATCTTCCTCCTCCATCGCCTCCTCCTCCTTTTCCTGACCCCCCCCCCCCCCACCCACACCCATAAGATAAAGGAAACTCAGTTGTCCTTGTTAGTTCTGGTTGTTTTCATCTGTCCCTCATCATTTTGTCAAACCTTAAAGGTGTATTAGTCGATTTCTGGGCTTCTTACAGACGCACATAAAGTTGGTGTCTGCTTCTTTACTCGAGCATCATGATCATCCAATATTCTCTGTCCTATCTGGCTCTTTAGCTGTAAATGTCTCACTATGTTCACCAGTGTTGGACCAGTATCTGTGTGTGTGTGTGTGTGTGTGGGGGGGGGTGAACACCAGAAGCAGGTTTTTGTCTACATTTGATTTGGTCTAATTGTCTTTTTTGGAGACTCTTGACTTTGTTCCTGTAGGTTTACTTTGCACATTACAATAATAAGTCATCACCACACATTTTAAATCAGTTAGGTTTCCATCCACCTGTAGTGCATATATGAACCAAATTTTCAGAAAATCAGAAGAAAAAAACGCACATTTATGTGAATATTAGAAGTTGGTTCATCGAGGTAAACAGCAGGTGGCGCTACTTCTAAATGATTATGACATTAAACCAATAAATCAAGCTGTCGTGTTGACACACAGAGTACAGTGCTCATAAGTAACTTCATGAGTACTCTGTAGACTTGTTTACCCATGATTCATTGCTCAGGTCACACCTTCTCCTTCACGCTGAAATGATCCCAGTAAAGCCGAGTCCGGAGGCTTGTAAGGAGGCGGCGCCGAGCTAAAATTATCTTTCTAAATGGCTCTTAAATTGTGCATTAGATGAGGCGCTCTTCACTTCACTTGAGCTCGTTCACTCGAAGCAGTCGAACCGCTGGAGACGAGATCGCTCAGGACGCCCTTCGTCCCCTCAACACCACGGAGCCAAGCAGCACTGAGGGCGCCGGCAGTTTGGATTGTCGGTTAAGATGCCGACCTTGTCGTAGTTGATGTCAGACGTTTTCTAGATCTTGGCTGTGCGTGAGATACACAGAACAGCTGAGCAGTAAAACCAGGACACACTGTGTTCCTACAAGTCTTTTTACAGGACGTAGTTGAGTTTTATGACTGTGGACGAGTTCAGAGGCCTTCATGGCTTTGGATACCTCCAGACAAAGCAGTTGTCACAGTTTTGGCCTGTTGAGAAGAGATGAAACATAATTTATACCAGATTTATTTTATCTTGATCGCCGTCATGTCATGGTACAAAACTTTATTGAAGTTTCTCTAAACTTGATCGTAGTAGATTTCAGTATCAAACTTTTCACCTTTTTGTGGTGTTTATTCCTGATACGCTTCATGTAAAAACATGCGATGCTCCGGGTGTTTTCAGGTCCATTACATGGACCACAGATCTCCTTTTTTTTGCAGCAGTTTGTCAACATTAACACATTCCAGACAATATTACATTAACACTCAGGTGTAAGGAAATACGTTCTGTTTAATTAAACTCAGAAGCTGAAGCTGAGTGTTAACGAAGGTTTTCAGGGCCTTTAAAATATTTTCGACACATATACACAATAGTATACTGTGATACTTCTTATGATTCCATTGCTGTACCAATACTTAGAGCAACCGAGTGCTTTTCCAGCGGCTCGCTGCCTCCGACCTCGTGTTTATTCATTATTGTCCCAATTTTAACAATTGAGCTAATTGATGATGCAGAGTGAAGTGATATTATTCATCTAATGAGCATCTTGGGGCCAATGAGAGGACAGCAAGGGGGGGGGGAGCGTTGGATCAGCACTTTGCACGCAAAAAAAAGTGTGTGTGCACGTGTACATCTATCTTTGTGAGAACCAGCTTGAGCGTTGGACCATGGGAGTGAGGACATGTTTGCCTTCAAAGGCTGTTTGAGGGTTCAGACTTTGTTAAAGGTTCAGGCCTGAATTAAGTTCAGGTTCAGGTCGTGGGGGGGGGGTATTATGTTAATGAATGTCCTCACAGGTATAGAAGTACAAACGTACATGTCTGTTTGTGTGTGTTACTGTGGGGACGTCCTATAAGTCGTTGTCAGGGAAGCAGAACACCAGAAAGAAATTTGGCAGTCGAGTGATTCGCTCTGTCCAACACACACACACACACACACACACACACACACACACACACACACACACACGCGCACACGCTCACACGCTCACACAAGGTGAATCCTCCTTGAGAACACCTGCATGTGGTCGAGGACACTCTCCTCCTCTTCTTCTTCCTCCTTTTTCTTGTATCTTTCTGTGTCCTTTCTCTCCTCTTTAATCCATCCGGTCATGTATTATTTATGAGGGACGGACTCAGACACACTTTAAGACATTGGAAAGGGTCCCTGCAGCAGACAGACAGGAAGACAGACAGGAGAACAGACAGGAGAACAGACAGACAGACGGGCTGACAGACGGGCTGACAGACGGGCTGACAGACAGACGGGCTGACAGACGGGCTGACAGACGGGCTGACAGACAGACGGGCTGACAGACAGACAGACAGACAGACAGACAGCAAGACAGACAGGAGAACAGACAGACAGACGGGCTGACAGACAGACGGGCTGACAGACGGGCTGACAGACAGACGGGCTGACAGACGGGCTGACAGACAGACGGGCTGACAGACAGACGGGCTGACAGACAGGCTGACAGACAGGCTGACAGACAGACGGGCTGACAGGGTGACAGACAGACGGGCTGACAGACGGGCTGACAGGGTGACAGACAGACGGGCTGACAGACGGGCTGACAGGGTGACAGACAGACGGGCTGACAGACAGACAGACAGGCGGACAGGCGGACAGGGGTAAAGCCCGGCTGCAGCACCGCCGGCCTCCACCAGGTGTCAGTGTTCCCCAGCGAATGTTTCCTCCCGTCAGTTGAGTTGTGTTCACGATGTCTGTTTTACAGAGAAGCTCCAGATGTTTTCATGTCCCAGATTCAGAACAGAAACTCGGCGTCGCCTCCTGCTGGATGGTTGCTGCGTCCGCTTCCCCTGTTAGAAACATTCACAGACAAAAGTCCTCCTGTCCTCTGAGCCACAGAGCTCCACAGAAACCTTTAAAACTCATCACTGTTGCTCTGGGCAACATGTTCCTTCATCACCATCAGCACACACTGTAGTTTATTCTGACTCAACCCGTCCTGCAGCACCACATGTGGACATGTTTCCAATGAGAAAAATCTAGAAAAACAACTGATTTATCCTTTAATCTAAAACCATGTCTCAGTTTACTATGTTTCTGTGTCCACTAACACTCGGAAATCAAGTGAATTAGACCTGAAGGCTGACATGGTTGAGTTTAACAGTACGTCTGGCATGTTCAAGGTTTAGAGCTGCAACCAGCAATTATTGTGATTAGTTTATCAAACGTCACTGCAAAACTGAATATATTTGAGTTTTGGACTGTTGGTGGAACAAATGATAAATAAATAATAGAGTTTAGATTAGATTCTAGATTTTCCTTTAGATAAATGTCCGTTAAGTCTCTATATGACCGAGTGAGGTGAAACACTGGTGATTGCGCCTGTGCATTTGCAGTATTAGTGAAGTGGGTGTCGGCTCAGGTTTCCCATCACCGAGCAGAGGTCGGTCCGTCAGAGAGGGCAGACTCACAAACAACAAAGACTGAAAGGGTCGACTACAGATGATAAAACTTCACTTGGATCTCTGGGAAGTGAGGTCCAAAAAACACACCTGCAGTTTCCGCTCACCGCCACAGGTGCCGCCAAAGAAAAGGAAGCAGAGATCTTCAGGATTGTTACTTTAATGAAGAAAATAATCCGCAGATTAATCAGTTAGGAAAATACTTTTTAGATGAAGGCCGAGTCCGAAACCCAAACAGAATTTAATTTACAGTCAAACAATGGACTGAAGTAGATCAGATCTGTACATTTCTGTTTTCACACAACTTCTAACACAGTTTGAGCAAATTGAAGCTGACAGTTTCACATCACTCAGGTGGTTAATCACATCTGTTTTTTTATATGAGAAACAGGAAGTAGACACGGAGGTGGATCCTGCAGAGTTCATTATCTCTATAGGTTGATCGACACATTGTCACTGTGTGTTTGTTTGTTGAATCCAGCTGAGTTAAGACTACAACGAATGGTGTCTTCAGAGGGAGTGGGGATCAGTCGCCGTGTTTTCTCTTTACATGTATAATAGGCTTTTGACTGGCAGCGGCGCTTTTGTGTTCTGCGTGACACGACTGCAACCTGACAAACGCCGTCAGTCAGTCAGCGAGAGGAGCCGAGTGTGTGATTATGTTGGAGAAGCTGCCAGCATCAATAGGAACAGACTGCAGCATGTGACAGATCTCACTGTTTCTACTGTTAAACATCCTCGCTTTGCTCAGATGGAGCTTTTTAGAGCTTTTTGTTTCCTGTCGTGTAGCTGCTGCTTGAAGATCACGTGTGTTTGGTTCTCTGCGAGTTAATGTGTCGTGTCGCGGCGTTTTTCTATAAAATAATAATAGTGACTCTTAATTGACTGTTGAATATTTACCAGAAAGTGCTTTGTCATTAGTATATTTATGTATAATTCATCCATTAATCCACTTGGCATTTTCTTTTTTATTGTTTTTATGTTCGTCCAGAGTTTCATTTCAGTTACTGGACAACAGGTGTGGCGGTCCACGTGTCCACAAGCGAGGACATCTGGGAGGGAGGGGATTTCTTTTTGTTTTCCTTTTTTAAAGAAAAGTCTTCAGGTCTAAAAGTTTCAAAAGTAATCAATAATAAAAGTGTCTGTTATGTTGCTGAAAGTATCATCACGTTATTAATGCTGAGGTGTTCTCAACACGGGATTGGCCGGCTATAAGAGGCATAAATGGATCACAGACATGTGAGTGAAGGCTGTAAAATAAGTGACGAAGTCGCAGCAGCAGCACGGAGCGAGACGGGTGGTAACAGCAGATCAGTTATTACTTCACAGGAGTTTGCCAGGATCAATAAGATGAGATTGTAGCACATGATGGATTTCACTGCTCTGTTTTTTTTATTTTCCCTCTGATTCTCGGTGTAAATCGGATTATCGGTGTGTAGATGAGAGCAGGCTGCAGGATTAAAGTGTGGAAAGCAACAAGAAGCTTAACGGTTCTGTATCAGTCACACTCCGTTACATGCAGCCGAGCGATGTGCTGTTATTCTGTTATCTTTGTGAGGACCATTTAGATTGTCAGACCTACAGTAGAGATGGACAACCTGGCTGGAAAGAGAAAACAGTGGGAAAGTCAAGATATTTTTAGCAATCGAGGACATTTTTGGAAAGCATTGACTTTATCTGGAGGGTGAGGACAGTTTGTCTGGTCCTCGCTTCTTTAAAAGGCTGTTTGAGGGTTTTTAGAATTACAGTTAAAGTGTGTTTTGTTGTCGACAATGAAGCAGTTACAGTTAAAGCAAACTTACCGTTTGTTTAAACTACCGTTTGTTTAAACTAAAACGTCATATTTCCGTCATGTTTCGTGAACCCGTCTGACTTTCCCGTGGCGACTTCAACGTTCTTCTAAATGTCAGCAAAGAAATTGGTGGCATAAGTCTCAGCACACACACACACACACACACACACACACACACAGAATGAGATATAGTTTCATACATTTGCAAACTTATGTAATCAATACACTGCCCTTTTTTAATAATGGCTCAGTGCCGGTTTTTATTTACATCATGACAGAGCTGATGGAATGAACAGTGGAAACAGCAGGTTTATTTTCTGCTGCAGCGCCGAGTGTTTTTAACACTTGTTTCCTCTGCGTTTCTGTCACCACAGTGAAATCATGGACATGAACAATTATTTTATATAATATGTGTCTAAGATCACACAGGAACAACTCACACAGCAGGACACACATAGATCAAAGCAAACAACACACCGATCAAAAGGCCCCACACACACACACACACTCACACACACTCACACACACACTCAGAGACACACACACACTCACACACACACTCACACACACACTCACACACACACACTCACACACACACTCACACACACACTCAGACACACACACACTCACACACACACTCAGACACACACACTCACACACATTCACATACACACACACTCACACACTCTCAGACACACACACACTCTCACATACACACACTCTCACACACACTCTCACACACACTCACACACACTCACACTGATCAAAGTGCTGATGTGTAAAACGACCAGTCCTCTGAAAGAATAACTCTAATTTTTTTGTTCTTATTCTCTCTCTCATTTTTTCTTCTCCCCTCCAACAGGTGATAAATTATGTAACAAATAGGTTCCATTCCTCTCCTTGTGTCTTTGTCTTTATTATATTTAAATAGACTGCGAACAGCGCAGTACAGTTGTCTGTCGATACGTTCAGTGTGTTTAATCATGTGGATGCTCAAAGAGCTCCTGATCTGATTTATTGAAATCCGATCATCCTGTTCTTTGTGTTGTTTGTGTTCTGATATCTAGAAATCTGATCCTCGTTGCTGTTTTTGACTCTTTTCTCTCGTGTTTCAGTCACAGATACTTCACTCCTCCAGCCAAGAAGACCAGGAGCCACTGATGGGCCGAGGCCCAGCTCCGCCTCCAGCGAACCCCCGCTCCGCCCAGCCCGCCCGCATCCCCGCTGCCCCTCCTGACACCGACGCCACCGCCCCCCCGACCGAGGGAGGAAAAGGTTATGGGAGAAGAGCTAGGAAAGAGGAGGAGGAGGAGGAGGAGGAGAAAGGAGAGATAAAGGAGAGGAGAGGAGCCTTCAGCAGATCCCTGCAGCTCCCGCAGCCCTCAAAGCTCCGCCTCTTCCTGTCCCACTCCTCCGGCCCCGCCTCAGCCGCCGCCACGTCGCCGAAGACGAGGGCGGCCAGGCAGCCGTCTCGTGACCCAGAGAGCAACGGCACTTCTGGGGTCAAGGCCAAGATGGCCGCCCTCACCTCCGGCTCCTCGCGCCTCCCCAAGCCAAAGAGCCACTGAGCTGCCGGCCTCTTAAAGCGTCTTCCTAACACGCAGCGATGTTTCTCTCTTCAGTCACGATCCTGAACTCCAGCCTGTGCCTACTTCCTGTATCCCTAAATCTGGAGTTAATAATCCGTGTACGACGTGATCACGTGGCTGAAAGAGCCCCGCGTTATTTAAGATGTAAATGAGGTTGCAATATAGACAGTTAACTTATTTATTGTTAATATTCTGAGCACTGTGACTGTGCTAAAGGTTTAAAAACTTGGTAACACTTTATTTTACAGGTCCATGAGTCTCCTCATGATTTCCTATAAAGACCCTGATGTATAACTGTGGATTCGTAGGAAAGGACGATTGTTGTGGTCGAGGAAAAAGGAGACCAGGAGGTGTCACAGAGAAAAACTCATCATTTGTGCCCTTGATTTAGCATCATTTATCCCCTTCATGCCATTAGACTGAGAGATGTGGATATAATCAGCAGTATAACAGACTGGTTTTGATGATACTGCGGACGTCATCCAGCTCATAAAAACTCATAAAAGTCTCCTTCCTCGTCTTCCTCAAGCTCACAGCTGACTGGATTTGCCACATTAAAGGTGTCTGCTGCTCTCTGCAACAGATGAGGAGGAGGCCAAATTTATAATAAGATGTGAAATCGTGAGCACGAAGGAGTGATTTCTTCCAGTTTTCCTCCATGACACCTCCCCGGCTCACTTGCAGATCGTTACTTCCACTTAATTGCTGCATTAAGTGATTTTGCGAGTGCACAGCAGGTCGGCTGAAAAACATGTTTACAGGCAAATATACAATTAAACACATATGAAGAATGAAGTTTTCAATAATAAATTATTAATAAATGGATTACTTTAGTTTAAATGGAGGGAAAATAACCACAAACTAATAACTTTCTCTCTGGGTTTTATTGTTTTTAAATCATGTGACCAGTAAAACAAAGTGTTACCAAAAGCTTTTAAAATTATGCTATTACGACACAGTGAGTGTTTTTATTTATGTCCATTAGAAAAAGAGTAAAGGGGCCACAAGAAGCCTGTTGACGGCGTGCTTCTGCTCGCTCGCTGCGTGTTAGGAAGCATTTTTACTGTTGGTGTGCCTGTCCGACTTCCTGTCTGACTTCCTGCTGGAGAAAGCCGACGGTGTGGATCCTAGCTGCTCTTCTACCCTTCATCCCTCCCTTCCCCTCCGGCCAGGACACGGAGTCTTCCTCGCTGGGTGAGTCCTGTATCCCACCGCGACCCCTGACCCGAACCCCGGATCCTGCCCTCATTTAAGACTCAAACCTGCTGCTCTGCAAAACAACACGTCTGCAAGGTTAGAAACGTTATCTTTGTTGCACCTCTGAGAAAAGAAGCTCTTTCTCCTCTTCTGTCAGTGTCTCGTGCTCAGTTTGTGCGTCACATTTGGTTTAAGATGTTTCTTTCTCGTCTTCATTGTAGTTTTATTCTTGTGAATCCAGAAAACGAGGAGTCCTTTTTGTTGTTAAATCCACTTACAAAGAGGGGCGATTTGACTTCCTCGGACAGTGTTGCCGCTCTCTGTGAAAACCTCCCTCCTCCTCCTCCTCTTGGCTCCTGCATGAGTTGAGGAACTTGGCCTTCCTTGTTCTTAAAACTCTTCAGAAGCCTTCGGAGGACGTGGAGAGGTGGTCGGAGTCACGCTGGAAAACAAGGAGTCGAAGCGTTGGAGGTGCGAGGTTTTAACCACAGAGACAGAAGGTCTCAGTGTGCTTCAAACAACGTGCCTAAGTACATTTACTTTTACTTGACGTACTTGTACTTAAGTATTTCTTGCTACTTTATACTGTCTACTCCACTACATCTATGTGATATAGTTAATGCTTCCTGATCAGTTTATAAATATAAATATGACCCCAAATATATGAAGCAGATCAGTTAGCTCCACCTTGGCCGACTACAACGTAAAAGTACCTTATTTTTTATTATTATTAATGCATTAGCATGCTTGCATATTAATACATCAGTAATAATGAGCCAACACTGACTGGGGCGACTCTGCAGAACAAGTACTTAACTTTAGTCTAAGGGTGCTCCGATCAGGATTATTGGGCCGATGGCAGGAAGCCGTGTCGGCCGATCACCGACCTCCGGGTCCATTTGAAACCTGTATTATTGTGTAACATTATTTATTTAATTAATTATTCTTAACCACACTGTATATTAAATATTAAAGATAAATTGTTATTTATTGGCAGGCAACCTGTAGACAACTTAAACACAGTCTCCATTAAAACTATTTTTTGTTTTTATTGTGTCATTAAAACATCATTAACGATTTCTTTAAAGGACCAGTCTGTAGGATTTAGTGCCTTTCCAAGTGTAGAGGAGAACCTGCGGTGGCCGACATCTGGCCCTATCCAGAGCCAGTGTTCGGTTTGTCCGTCCTGGGCTCCTGTAGAAACATGGCGGCACCGTGGACGAGGACGCACGCCGTACGTAGACGTGATGGGCTCATTCTAAGTTAATGGAAACATGATGAATATCAGCCGATCAGTCGGAGCACCTTTACTTTGTTCATTTAAGTACATTTTGTAGCTTCTGTACTTTTACTTAAACAAGATTTTGAATGCAGTATAAAGCAGTTTGTTTGAAGCATACAGGGGCCTAAAAGTAACCACGCTGAGAAACTAAACATTTATTTATTTCAGCAGAGGAGAAGCAGTTTGCTGAAGTTTGTGCTTGAACAAGAGTTAGACATCACAGATAAGGAGAATCACATTTCAGGATCCAGAGGCTCCTTCCTCTCACTACAAGTCAGAAAATACCTCTGACGTCTACTGAATGGACGCATCGAACAAATACAACATTATCTCATTTACATCAGTGATACGTGAGTCAGAGCCTCACTTCGATATTAGTAACAGTATATGCAATAAAATATGCAAACTGTAGGTTTAACCCCCAAACAGACACTTGGTGCCCTTGAGCGAGAGCGGAGGTGGTGTAGAAAATATATGCAAAAACCAAGTTAGATTATTTTACACGTCATGCAGCTGAAGACGGTTTGTTCTTCTGCAGAAATGATCTTGGTCATCTGTCAAAAATCACACAAACGCAAAATGTGAAACAACAACAACACCTGAGGTGAAAAACAGCAGCAGTGAGTTTATGTCCATTCATCCTTTGAAGTCAGTTTAGTCCTTTTTTTGGAGTTAAAATATTTATTAACGTGAATATCTTTGGGTTTTGGTCTGTTGTTTGGACAAAAAGACATTTGAGAATGTTAATCTGAGCTTTAGGAAACATTTTATAAACTTAATCAATAAAAGAATCATTTCAGGCTGTACAACAGATGATTGACAGCAAACTAAACAGGAGTTGGTGAATGAAGAAACACTCTTCAGTGTGTTTATTCGAGAACTGACGCCACAACATAAGTTCCTCTGGAGGGATAACAAGGCCGACAGGAGGAGGTGAAGAGAGGAGGTGAAGAGAGGAGGTGAAGAGAGGAGGTGAAGAGGGGAGGTGAAGAGAGGAGACTTATTTTTTACTCCACTGGCTTTGTTCTCTTCTACTCTGCTTTTATCTCTCCTCTCCCGTCTCCTCCCCTCCTTTTTCCTACATCCTCCTTTCTTTCCCTTCTGGAATTCCCTTGCTCTCTTCTTCTGTGCCTGAACACACACACACACACACACACACACACACACACACACACACACACACCTGAGAGCAACAGCAGGTACCACTCAGGGGTTGTAGGGAAACCCCGTTGCCACGGCGATACATCCCATCACCTCATCATTCTGCTTCCACCTCACCTGCCTTCTCATTTCCTATCTCTTTGTCTCTCTCACACACTTCCTTCCTTTCCTTCCCCTCCACTTCATCTCCTCGATATCTTTCCTTACTCCTTGTTTCCTTCTCCATTTCTTACCTCCTTGTTTTCACTTTCCCTTCTTACACCATCTTCTCTTTTCCTCAATACCCCTTTCTCCTCAATTTCTTACCTGCTCCTCTTATTTCCTATTTCCTATACCTCTCCTTATGTACCTCCTAAGTGTCCTACCTCCTTTCCTTACCTCCTTGTTTCTTAGCTTTTCTCTCAACCTCCTCCTTCCCTTCCCTAGCTCATTGATTCCTTTCCTATCTCCTCACATCCTTAATTTCCTTCTTCTCTCCTGTACCTTCTTTCCTTTCCCACTCCTACGTGCCTCGTCCTCTCCTCCATTGTCTTTTAGGTCCTTATCTTCATCCTTCTTTCCTTCATGCTTCCTTCTTTCCTACCTCCTCCACTCCACCTTGTTTTCTTGGCTCCTTCTTCAAACATGAGTGCATGTTTTTCCTGTTTATCTGCAGCTCGTCTGCGTCCATCCCGTTGATCGTTGCTGTGTGTTATCAGCAGCCTCCAACAGAGAGGAAACAGGAGCAGATTAACAGTTTCTCAGCTGAAGATTAAAGTGGATTTACCTGGTGAATATTCTCACCCCAGAACAAACGGCCGCCGGCTGATAGCTAGTTTAAACCTGAAGGTAACGTCACCTTAAAGAGGGATTCATTCACAGAGAGAAATAACAGTTAATCTGCCTCCCAGCAGCCTGCCGTCCAATTAAAATCCTCTGCAGACGAAACAGCTGGACACAGCTGCTCACGTCCAAACAACAGGAGGGAAGTCCGAGAGATGTCGTCTCCAGACAGAACGGGTCACCCTGAAGCAAAGACTCATTATTTCTTTTCTGAATAACCATACGTTTTTTAAAATTTAAATACATTTATCCAATTAGATCTTTAAGTTGCATGTGTCCCTAATAAAGTGGCCACTGAGTAAATGTTAGTCATTTAGAAAGAGTTGTTACACACTTTGTCCACCAGAGAGCGCTGACGGGTTTATATTTACACTGTAAAAGGTCCCAAAACCTCAACATGATTAAAAACACATTCACATGATTCAAATCATTCAAAGGAAAAGAAGCACATCTTCACATCTGAGAAGCTGCAGCCAGGAAATGATTTTACAGCAAAAATGAAAGATCAGCTGAACTTCTATAAACTCTCTAGTTTCATGTGTAATGAAGCACAATATTCCTTCTTGTTGTTCGGTCACTAAAGTTGTCAGATAAATGTAGTGGAGTAGAAGAAAGTGCAAGTGACCAGCTGAAGATCTGCTGAAGCTTTAATAACCTCCACATGCTGCGTATCTGCAGATTTCTCTCTCGTACATCTCGTTTTAATCCTCCGCAAAAAACAATTACAGCGAGAGGAATTCCACTCGAGCGTCTTCGACGATGTCCTCGCTTTGTGCTGTGTCACCGAGCCGTTCTTCTTCTGCAGATCTGCTCTCCGAGCTGCGCTAATTCATGCAAGTGACACAAAACCCAGCGGGGGTGCGTTCACGGCCGAGCTTCGTCCCCAGAATCACAGCAAACACACACACACACACACTTTATACAGACTCTGGAGGATTCAACACAATAAAATGTTCTTCCTATTAAAAGCTGAGTTGAAATTGCAAGTGAAAAGAATAGAAGCAAAATTAGACACAAGAAACAAGATTAAAGATTTTCACTTCAGAGCAGAAATCTTTTCACAGAAAGTCATCTCATACAAGAAAACATGATGATTATTATTGGTTCATCTCAAGGTTTCACTTTGGCCTTCGTGTTTCTGTTAGTGATTCAACATCGTAAAAAATGTTGACGTAAATTTTACATAAAAAATAGCTGGTTAATGTTTCACTGTGTTTCCAGCTCTGACAGGGTTTGGGGTTCAGGGTTTGAGTCCCAGCAGGAGCATAGAAAAATCTCCACAAGGCAACAAATCCAGACCTGAAGCCTGTTCTTCATTTATCCGATTCATGTTTCTTTGATAAAAGCTTGAATTTGTGTTTGTTCTTCAGAACTGGCTTAAAGTTTTATCTGGAGCTGTTGTCATGACAACAAGTCATTGAGCTCAAATAAAAAGCTATTTTTCAGATTTAAGAACACAACGTCCAAGATTAATAATTCAAATGTCTGACTGAACGAACAGGATCATGTTACCTGGATTAGTTAAACCACGTTGGAAATCTACCAGATTCAACCAGACATGAATAAATTTAATCAATATGAATAAAGCTCTGTCTTACCTTGACAAGCTGCTGATATGATGCTGTTCTTTAAAGCTCCTGTTGTTGTTGTCGTCATTTACTACTCGAGCACGCCAGTGAACTGACAGGAAGATGTGAATGTCGGAGCTTAAAGTTTTCTGCAACAAACTTTCCTGCAGACATGTCGAAATGCTCTGCTGAAGCACCCGTACGATACTCTGATATTTAGGTTTTTAATTTAAGTGACCTTTTTTCTGCCACACCACTGTTTAAAGATGGTTTTCAGTTTGAAGATGATAATTTTGTCCCTTACTGACGCTGCTCTGTGTGTTTTTCTATTTAGTCCGATCAGGTTTCCAGTTTCACCAAGTCTGGAAGTCAAAAGGTCACTGAACACTGAAATGGAAATTAAAGTTTAACTTTGACTCAGAAAAATATCAAATCTTGTAAATTCTCATTCATTATGTCCAAATCTCAAATAATATGTGGGTGCACAAACAAATGTCGGGGGTGGAGTCACCTGTACTACAGTCGCTTGTTAAATTTATCTTATTGTACATTTCCACAGAACAAAAGTACTTCTTTATACAGACATGCAGTTTTCACTCACTAATTAATCAAAATTCAGGTCTACTTTGCTGTTTTTTTTCACTGCGAAGCTCTGGTCAATGAAACCCAACACTTCCCTGGATAAATTTCACATTAAGAGTCTTCCGGGCTTTAAGCTGTAGAAAGGCTTTTAATGTGAAACGTCTGAGCAAGAAGTCTTAAGCAGCAGCTAAACAGAGATCAGAACAACAGCAAAGTAGAAAACATTAGGAATAATTTGTGCATATTTTTCAGTATGACTGTGAAAAAGGTAATCTATTTCATCTGTGTGGTATTTAAAAAGTCTTACATTTAATTTGGTGAACGCTGCAGAAATCCTGGACTCTGTTGATCTACTGATCTTCTGTAATTAGTGCTGTGGAAATGTAGATTATACTGAATTTATCAAGGCAACAGTTGAACATGGAGGAAGTGTTTGAATTAGCTGCAAACTAAAACAGAAAACAAGGAGTTGTTTTACTAAAATGTGATCAAAGGCCTGGTTCCTTCTGATTGTGGACACTATGAGAATTTACTATTTGAATCGATGTTTTGCAGGTGAAAGTCTGAGTTTTAAGCTGCTTTGTTGTCGATAATATTTCAATCACTGTATTTAAACGTATTTAAATAGACATTTAATATCATCTTGTAACTCTACAATTCAACCATGAATAATCAGAATAATGTACTCACTGTTCATATCTAACAGTATAGCAACTCGGCTGTGTCCCGTACTGTACACTCTGTGTTATCTGGGGGAATACTTTTATTTTGAAAACTTGAAGGACAGGTATTTTAGGTTGACAAACATCCTGCGGTTTCCTGTGTCACCTGCTGGTTTTGTTGAATTTAATTTGTGTGCAATAACTCCTGAGAACTCAGTGTTTTACCTCGCCGCTGCGCTAACTCTTATTTATGTGAGAAACTGTACAAAGTCTTACCTACTGTAATGATTATTATTAACACTGAAGTGTGAGCTTGTGAAGCATCTCAGTCTGAAAATGCACTTTAAACTGTCGAAACCAGACGATGGGGCTTCGCTCAGCTCGGCTCTTAAAGACAAAATCTGTCTCAAATAAGGTTTTATTTGTGTTTTGTTATGTTATTTTTCATGAAATCTGACTTTCTTTGGTCTTTTTCTCGACTCAAACAGCTGCATTAATGCTGCCTTCATGTCATGTGGATGATCATCATGTCATGTTGATTGCATATCAACACTGTGGGAAAAGACAGACGCCCGTTGGCTGAACAACATTTTACGAGACTCTGTCTGTTGTGTAGTTTTAGTGCTTCGTTCCCACATTTAACACAAACACAAGAATCCACACGCAGAAACTACAAACATGGCGCCCTGACGATGTGACGTCACCGTGAAAATGTTTCCACATGATGTGAACGCAGCGTTATTGGCACCTGTTAGCTCGGCTCTTATTGGTTAAGATGTTGAACCTGATGTCATTGGTCGTCCTGCTCTGTCGCTCATATCGTTGAATTGAAGTGTGTGACTGATAGATTTAAGAGCTGATTACCTGCGTCAGACCTGTGACATCACATCCTGGTTCCGGGTTTGACTGAGCCTTGAAGACGTGCGTAGCCCTGTTATGATTGGCCAATACAGCTCGCTGTTGCTTATTGGTTGATATTTCTTGTCCTCTTCTGTCATTGGCTAAGATGTCTCTGATGCTGCTGCGAAGCCGAATGCTAAAATTAAAATAATCTTCACCAAAAGTGAATTAGTGGTGTCTGTGTCTTTATTCTTTCTTTATTCACCTTTTATTTCTGGGTAAATTGGATTTTGTTTATTTGAATTTGTTTGTCGGTCAGATGGTCGAAATGTGTCACGTGATTCAAATGATCTGTTGATTTATTCTGACAAATTCACTGAGGCTTTATCACTCAGACAACGGGTCGTAAACTGTATGTTAGTTCAAATGACTCCTGGGTCTTTTGAATCGATAAAAGTGTTTGAAGAACACGAAACTGTTCCTTAAAAAATTTGAATGCATCACCTGCAGTAGATAAATATCATGAAGGCTTTTTAATGTGGAACATCCGTGCAGTGGGTATCGAGCTTTATTAGTTTAACAGCGATCAAAGAAACGACAAAGTAGAAGCAACTAATATTTAGTAGATTCCAGATTCTTAAATTTGAAATAGTTAAAATAAAGCGATTTCATATCTACCGGCCAGATTTCAGCTTTGAATCTGTCATGATGGTCATGTAGGGAGAAGATAGGTCAAAGCGGCGCTCTCAGTAACAGACGGAGTTGTAGTCGCTGACATCTCCCTGTACAACCTGCCTCCTCCGGGTCAGGACCCGGGCCGTCACCCCGGACTCTGGATCTGAATCGAACTATCGATCATCACAGAACCTTTTTAAAAACAAAATCCTCTAAGATCACACACACAGTGTGAAATAAAAACAAATACAAAATAAACAGACTCTTAAATAAAGCTTTGTTTGCTGTCGACAAGTCAAATGTTTTAATGGCTGTTTGTGTTGAACAGGAAGTGAGACTTTTTTTTTTTTTCTGTTTCATTCTTCTTCTGTGGTTGGTGAGCTTTGGAACAATACACACACACACACACACACACACACACACACACACACACACACACACACACACACTGACTAACTGCATTTCTTTGCTGTTTAGACTTTGAATGAACCTGCAGCAGAGGAGCTGCACTCAATTACAGTCAGCTCCCTCCTGACAGCAGCACAGCCTGATACTACCGCCCTGTGTGTGTGTGTGTGTGTGTGTGTGTGTGTGTGTGTGTGTGTGTGTGTGTGTGTGTGTGTGTGTGTGTGTGTGTGTGTGTGTGTGTGTGTGTGCGTGCGTGCGTGCGTGCGTGCGTGCGTGCGTGCGTGCGTGCGTGCGTGCGTGCGTGCGTGCGTGCGTGCGTGTGTGTGTTGAGAACAGGTAAGTGTGGTAAAGTCGGTAAAGTTTTTCTGACATCCCTCCTGATTAATTCCCTTCCTGTCTGAATTCCCCAGACTGGAGTTTTTCATCCGGCTGCTTCCTGCTGCTGAAGATTAAAAAACAAAACAGACAAATCCTGAGGGTCACACACACACACACACACACACACACACACACACACACACACACTCACTCTCAGCTGGTCATAATCCCCCTCACACTCAGCAGGAAGCTCCTCCTCGTCCTGCATCTCCTCCACCAAGGACAAGTCTTCCTACAAAATAAAAGCACATCCAGTCAGGGACGTTTTTTTAACAAGTTGACGGATTAAAGGTTAAAATCCTCCAGAACAAAGAATCTGATGTGACGTCCCTCGGCAGGACCACGTCATCTGTCTGTGTGTATCTGGATTACTTTAGGATAGGCAGAGCTGTAACTACGGTTTTAGAAACCCGGGTCCAAGGAAAGAAGCGTCCGTTCTGTCGTCCTAACTTTGCACTTTCCACCTCTGACTTACAGCTTCAAGGGAAGCAGCAGGAGCCTCCTGCACAGAGTACATTTACTCAAGTAAGCTGAATACTCGGCTTTTCACTCCACTGCATGTATCTGGTTCCAGCTTTAGTTACTGGTTTACAGATTTTACATAAACACATAACAGTTGGATCTTTTATAGCTAACCCGCAGCTGAGTCTTCCTCACGTCTGATGTGTCTGACCTCTGACCTCCCGGCTGTAATTCAGTCTGGACGCCCGGCGTCTCCTGACAGCCGCCTCCTCATCCTGACCTCAGTGCTCGTCCTCGTCCCTCGTCCTCGCAGGCGTCTCCATCCTCGGCGGGACTTTAATATCTGAGCCTGATGGCCGGATAACGCTGAGAGATGTTCCCATTTGTGCCCTGACACCCTGAACGCAGCAGCAGGACTGATGTTCAGCTGAGACGTCGCTCCGCCTTGAAGCCGAAGGCCGAGCTGAGTGATGGTGACGACGATGAGGATGAAGATGATGATGATGAGTTGGTATTATGGAGACAGACGACTGCTCCTCCGTCTTCAGACGTGTCATTTTCACAGCCTGTTATTTTAAGGTCAAATAAAAGTATAAAAACTTTCTCAGAAGAACTGAAAAATAAAATAATTCCTCTCACGATCGTGCAGTTAAAATAAAGACATTTTCTAAAGGTATTTGCACACGTAAAGATTAAATAAATTCATACTTCCCTGACTGTAACTCAGCAGTAAGATAAGATAAGGGATTTATTATGTATGGAAACACTGACAGGCAAAGTCTAGTGATCGTTTTCTCTGTTTATGACGGAAGAACAGTTTTTTTCAGGATAATCTTTAAATTCCTTCATTTTTCTTTTATCTGTGAAACAGGTGCAAAGTGTTTGTTGTTGTAATGCTCATTTCAACCACAAGAGGCTGGAGTGCACCCCCGCCCCCTGATCTGAAGAGGACTAACAGGTGAGTTTGGATTTCTGCATGTGCTCTAAACACAACGTACTGTATATTGTGTTGGCAAGTTACGTCACATTACTGTCATGGCCTTTTTTTAACTAAAACATTTATTTTAATTGACGCTAAAACTCACCTGGAAGAAAACATGAATGTTTTCAGTCCTGTTCACAACACTCCTGACAAAACTAAGATTCACACCTGTTTCACAGATTCAAAAACATGAAGGGACGTAGAAAGATTATCCAGACAAAACCTTTTTTTCACTTGTTCTAAAGTCAAAAACACAGGAGAGAAAACTTTGAGATCACACTTTCTCATTGGCCTCTCAGGGCTTCCGTAGTTTTGTGTAGAACGTGAAGCAGCCCTGAAACACATCAAACTGATCCCAGCACTCATCATGGGCGTAATGTTGTGAATCTGTGTCAAGTATTTTACTGCATAAGGAGAAAAAAAACCTACTTCAGAGTAACAAACAGACATTTCTAACCCCCAGATGGAGACAAAGAGCCGTGTGGCGTCTGTATGTCTTAAAAATCACTAAATTACTGAAATCACATTCAGTCTTGTTGTTGCCGAATGATCTGCTGTAGTTCGGAGGCTGTTACAGCTGAGAGTCCGACTCATCACACAAGTAGGTTTTAGCTGCATTTCTTATTTCTTCTTTTTATGTTTTTATAAATCGCTTTCAATGTATTAGATCCACACAATTCTAGTTTTCAGAGTTTTGAAAGATCCCTCCTCCTCCTCCTCATCATCATCATCATCATCATCATCATCATCCGTCCTTCTTAAAGATTAAAGATGACGGGAATTTATTTTTCAACTTATTTAGTAATTTTCTGAGGTCCGGACGGATGTGAACACAACTTCCTGCTTCCTGTGTTGAAGAGTTTTAGTTTACCTGAGGCGGTGAAAGCAGCCAGGTGTGTGTGTGTGTGTGTGTGTGTGGGGTGTGTGTGTGTGTGTGGGGTGTGTGTGTGTGTGTCAGTGTGTGTGTGTGTGTGTCAGTGTCTATGTGTCGGGTGTGTGTGTGTGTCAGTGTCTGTGTGTGTGTGTGTGTGTGTGTCAGTGTGTGTGTGTGTGTCAGTGTGTGTGTGTGTGTGTCGGTGTGTGTCTGTGTGTGTGTGTGTGTGTGTGTGTCTGTGTGTGTGTGTGTGTGTGTGTCTGTGTGTGTGTGTGTGTGTCAGTGTGTGTGTGTGTCTGTGTGTGTGTGTGTGTCAGTGTGTGTGTGTGTGTCAGTGTGTGTGTGTGTGTGTGTCGGTGTGTGTCTGTGTCTGTGTGTGTGTCTGTGTGTGTGTGTGTGTCAGTCTGTGTGTGTGTGTGTGTGTGTGTGTCTGTGTGTGTGTGTGTGTGTCAGTCTGTGTGTGTGTGTGTGTCGGTGTGTGTGTGTGTGTGTGTGTGTCTGTGTGTGTGTGTGTGTGTCGGTGTGTGTCTGTGTCTGTGTGTGTGTCTGTGTGTGTGTGTGTGTCAGTCTGTGTGTGTGTGTGTGTGTCGGTGTGTGTGTGTGTGTGTGTGTCAGTGTGTGTGTGTGTGTCAGTGTGTGTGTGTGTGTGTGTGGGGGAGGTGTACATGGTAGAAGTGTTCATGTGTGGGATGTTGTCTGGAACAGGTTTTGGAGCCCTGGAGCTGAGTGAAGGCAGCAGAGAGGAAACACATCTCATTAACCCTTCATGGTCACCGGCGTCCACATGTACCTGCATCTTTATTTGTTTAATCAATACAGGATTCACAGATTTAAAGTCAAAAAACTGATTTGGATTTTTCTGTCCACCTTTTTTTTTTAAAACTCTTTTTTTTAGACATGTTACTCTGTTTTACAGCCTGTAGAGGTGTGATGGACTGAGGGGACAGAGAGATGGCGAATGATTTGGTCCCTGACCGGACGCCGTGTGACGGCGTGACGTCCCTGTTCTTGGTCTTCAGCGTCTGATTGGCTCGTTGTTTTTCTAACCACGGAAATGAGGTCAGTGAACACAACACCAGCGTGGAAGATTTAAAATGCCTCAATGAAAACAAATCAAAGTCATGAAGGGAAATACAACACACATCCTGTTATATATTTTATTATATTTAAATGAAAAACGCATTATTCAGGTTTTTATCTTTAATAACTGAGTTTACATGAACAAGCAGGGGAGCTTTCAATCAGCTGTCCAATCAGAGCTCCTGGGAGGGTCGGCGGGCGATTCAAGTATCAAACTCCTCCAGTCAAACGTTACCTACATTCGATCCAAACTATTTGTTTGGTTTTGCTCGCAGCCAATCACCTCAAGCGTTCTTCTGTTTAAAGCGACGTGTGATTGGCCGAGGTGCGGGGAAGTCGAGCGCGGTTTAATACGGCCACAAAAACATTCGAAGGTACGGTGATATAAAATGTGGAAAGATTATTTCAGGAAAAACTGGGAATACCAGTAACATTCCCAAATAATACTTCACACAGTTTAGTTCAGTTTTTTAATAAATCTTTTAATAGTTTGAACACTTTTGAAATGTATTTGTGTAAAAGTCTCTTGGATGTGGACGAGTGAATGAATGAAATCAGCGTTGTTAACCCTCCACGCTGTCGTTCTCCTCCCTCAATAATCGTTCTTTTTCCAGGAGACAGGCAGAGAACGTGTGAGTGAGGGCTTCTGGGAAATGGTGTTTTTGCTGTGGCTCCTGTCAGATAAGTTCACATCAGGGCAGAAAGGCGGACATCCTCCCATCATCTCATCGTCACGACCCCCCACCGCTTATTAGAAAACAGCTTATGAGGCTTTTCTAAATCCTGAGCGCCGTCAGCCATTTTTACCCGGACAAATGATTCTATTAAAATTATCTGCTTTCGTTACGACGAGCCAAAAGCAGCGCTGTCGTCTCCGATAGCAACCGACAAATCATCGTCATCATCATCACTACAGTCTGTCTGTATGATTGTGGCCGTGTTGTCGTCCTGTAGCATTAAACATGTGCAGCGTCGAGGTGAATAAATGTGTTTTTAATGGATCCGGTTTAGCTGTTCTTGCACATTATGAGGTCCGTGAAGCAGCTGCAGACACCTGCAGTGTGGATTGATTATTAACAATAAATGTGTGTTTAATGAACTGAGCTCAGCAGTTATTACCAACAAATGTTACTGAACCTTTTGGGAGAGGTTTGTTTCTTTGTAGAAGACTCCATTTACCGCTTCAGGACAACGTGGCTCCACCTCTGAGCTGCACTGACAACAAGAAGAACTGCCATTTCCTCTGGGTGTGTGTTTGGATCACACTTCTTCTTTTATTTTGTAGTCCTGACCTCTCCCCTTCCTGTCCCTGTGTCCCGTCTGTATCATCCATCCCTCCCTGGTGTATTTTCAGTTCATCGTTGCTTTCCTTCCTCCTGTTTCAGAACCTGTATCTGGATTCACAGGTACCTGCTCTACTTGCCCTCTGTCTGTAAGCGATTATGAGTTACAGCTCGTCCTCTGAGGTAGGGATGGTTTTCAGCTCACTGAGTGACCATTGATGAAGCTGCATGAGTCTCTTGTTGTAAGTCACTTTGGATAAAAGCATCAGCTAAATGCTTTTAATAGAATCCTGTTGCACTGAGAAGCATTTGCTCTGCTGTTGCTTCTTGCCGCTGCGTTTGTTGTTGTGTTTGTATTGAGCAAGTCATTTGCATACTAATACTAAATACTGAGCTGCCACCGTGTCGGTGAAGTACCGGTGGTTCATTTCTTAAGCATCGTGTTTGCATCGTTTTTTGTAATCAGGAGGTGAAGCAGGTCGTCCTCTAATCACGGGGTTAGTGGATCGCATGTGGACGTGTCCTCGGGGGAGATGCTGAATGGATGAATGAGATGCAGATTGTAAATGCAGCTTTCACCATTTAATTCAAGTCCTGGTGCATCTCGTAGTCGAGTGGACTAGAAAAGAACTCAAAGAACGGTTTCCTCCGTCCCAATGCCTCTGAAAACTTGTTGCATTGTGAGTCGTCCTCCATTTTAATCCTTTAACTCTCATATAATCTCTGCGTTTCATTAGTTATTCTCATCTGATATTAACACATGAAGACATTTTAAGTAACATGGATGGAAATGGGAGAGACTTAAAAACAGGTGAACAGTAGTTTAAAGTTCTCACATGTTCCTCTGTGTATGTGCATTTGTTTCCAGCTCTGCTGAACCGTCACGACTGAGAAGATAAACCAGCTTTAACTGGATCAGTCTCTCCTCCAGAGGTGGAAGAAGTCCTCCGACCTTTTACATCAGCAGAAGTTTACTGGAGTAGAAGTACACAAGTATCAGCATCACAGTACACTAAAAGGTCCCATATGTAACTTTTTACATGTATTTTTATTTTATACAAGTAAAACTTGTGTTTCCAGTACTTTCGGGGACATTACATTGACTTAGATTCGTTCCCTGGAGACTCACCCTGACCTTATTTACAGTATGGGGACGGGATGTGTTTTGTCCCCACGAGGCGGGCGAGTCCCCACAGTGTGACTGTGTCAACAGACTGAGGTCCCCACAACATGAGTAATACCCCCCACACACACACACTTATCAGATCAGTGTTAACAGCTAGGCTGTGTAATCAGTAGAAAATAATTACTTCCATTATGCTGAGATGACACCCTGTGAACAAGCGCTGCAGTGTGTGTGTGTGTGTGTGTGTGTGTGTGTGTGTGTGTATGTGTATGTGTAGTTTAGTGTCTTTGGGATTCACTTTAACATTTTGGTACTTTGCCGACAATCTAAGAGAGATGATTTCTTTTCATGCTTAAATAAATGTTGAAGTTACTTCTTCATATTAAAGTCATTTTCTGTGACATTTCCATCAGTTTTACTTTTCGTTCTCACTGAATCTATATCAGACGTTTGATTCAGCTCAGGGAAGAGTTTCCCTCTGCTGTTTCTCCTTCATCGTCTGTTCAGGTCACAAATAACAAAGCTCATACTAATACACACTGTAAATACTGTGTCACAGTACTGTTGGAGCTCATTTTGAACTGTTTTGTATCGGACTGCAGCTGATGATTATTTTCATTCTGGATCCATCTGCTGATTATTTTCTCCATTGATCCATTGATCGTTTGCTTTGTAACAATAGTGAAAATAGTGAGAAATGGCGTCACGATGAGCCAGAGCCCAAAGTGACACCTTCACAATGCTTGTTGTGTCCAACCAACAGTCCAAAGCTCAACATTATTAAAACACATTCACATGATTCAAATCATTCAAAGGAAAAGCAGCAAATCTTCACATCTGAGAAGCTGCAGCCAGGAAATGATTTTACAGGAAAAATGTACGTGTCAAATATCTGTCAATCGAATGGAATCGATTAATCAAACTTATTGATTAGTGGACTACTTCAGCTGGACTTGTATTGACTGAATATTGGTGGAGGTGGGGCCAATCAGAGCTAATTAGCATAACCAGACTGGGTTTATCCGCATCACCAACGAGATGGTTAATTACCGAGAGGCAGGCTGGTGTGTGTGTGTGTGTGTGTGTGTTTATTGCTTTGAGGCCAGAAGTGAAGAAGCCATTAAATCAGCAGCAGGTAACTTTTATGATAATTTATTTTGAAGGAATAGAAATGAGAGACTGAAGATGAGTTCTCTGATCAGAAGCGACAGGTGGAGCTCTGTGCCGTCAATCAACACCAGTGACCTGCTCGCCTCTTTCTCCAATCAACACCTCAGCTTTTATATAAGCCCCCTGTCCCCAGCCAGCCACTGCTTCGCCACATCGTCTCCTGAGCCTGAGCCTGAGCCTGAGCCTGAGCCTGACCTGCTGCCTTGTACTCCCCCGAGACTCTATTTCTTCCTTTGAGTCTTGATTCCTGCGGCTGCCAGAAGTCTTTGACACATAAACAATGTTTTGGAGCACTTACTGAAACGACTGACTCTCTCTGAAACAGACCTGTGGAAAACCTCCTTACACCTGCCATGTCGGCATAGACTAACACTTACAGGAATGAGTGATATTTTCTCTGCTTTGTTTGCATTTAGCCAAGAAAGAAAATCACACACTGTTGCAAACGTCAAACTCTGTACATTTCATTTCAGCGCAGTATGACGTGGAGTTTCATGTCATTTTTCTTCCCATTAAACAGACGTTTCCCATTTTCTATTCTTATCATCCTTTCTTTCTCCAAACAATCCTTACATGACTGTTGAATTTGAGTCAGCTTTTATTGGCAGCGCTTTGAACTGCCAACACTGTGAACCATATTCACATCAAACCTTAATTAATCAACATTCTTATATAAAGACGGAGAATTCAACAGTGTTAAGAAGCTTCTTAGTCACTTTTATCTCACTGTCTGGGTTCAGTCTCCGTGCTCTAAATAAACGTTATAGTGGACTTCATTCATCAGGA